>VZZY01008860.1:3090-124264 GCA_013400335.1 Eurystomus gularis | reverse complement strand
AATATATATATATATAAAACACAGCATTTCTTGCCCAGCTGTAGAAATCTTCTCTGATTTCTGGAGGTAGCAGCAAGAAGCTCCAGGGATGCTCGGGCTTGGCAGCTCGCTGTCAGTTAAAGTCCAGGTTATAAAGTGTAATGAGCCAGAGTGAGCACGACTATTTGATGGGATGGAGGTATAAAAGAAGAGTGAGCAACCAGGCTGCTCAGGCTGCTGAAGCACTTAATGCCGTGAGGAAAATAATTAGCACCTAAAATGAAAAGGGACCAGAGTCTGAAGATGTCAGGAGCTTTCAAAAAGAAAACTTGCCATGAAGGGTCCAGGTAAACAGAAATAAAGATGCAAGTAGAGACATTGTGACATTTTCAGAAGCGGTTTAAGAAGCTTAAATTCTATTTTATGCATGACTTTAATTTTCATGGGTTGCCAATGAGGTCTGAGCTACGGGGAGCCTGACTTGAAGGATATTTAAACACCTAAAATAGAGTCCTGAGCTCAGGGGCTAGAAGTTATTCACTATGAAGAAGTCAGTCACTGTGACCAGCATCTTTAAAAGCCTTTGGCCAGACACATGCAGCTCGATTCCACCTGTCCCAGGAGCCTCAGCCATTTTAGAAATGGGATTTGGACAGCCTGAAAACGTTGCCCTAAATCCCATTTCTACAAGCAAACGTCGCTGGGAGTTTGGCTCGAGCATCATTTTGAAAACCACTCCAAGTGGCTCCGAGCCACTAACAAAAGCCCAGCACAGTCTGGGCAGTGGCTGCACTTACAGCTTGGAAATAAAGTCCAGAAATAATGAGCAGAGATCCAAAAAGGACTTAAAGATAGGAGGCTGCAGACATGGGCTCATAGAACATGAAAAAGGAGAATAAAGCAATGGCGAGAAGGACCCAGGTCCTGCCCAGAGGATGTGTGGGTTCCAGGTCTATCAGGGACACAGATGTGTGCTATGGGAAAAGCAAGATCAGAGCTGACCAGAACATTAATAACAGCAGAGAAGATGTTTAGTGAGCACAAAAGGGGGGGGATGGCTGGAGACAGCCACTTCATTACCACGATTCACAAAATGTGTGCCCAGGGTGTGATCCAAACACAGCTCCTTGCTTCAGAGACCCATCTGTTATTTCTCCATCAGTAAATCAGCCTTGTAGGAGAAGCTGTCTCATAATGCTGCCTAATTCCCACCACACAGGTACATATAAACCCCTCCAGGGCCTTTTTTTTTTTCCATTAGTATTCCTGCTGCCAAGGAAGCTTATTCTGATCCATTTGATCTCCTCTTAGTCACCCAACCCAGGACACAGGCAGCTCTGAAAGCACAGGCTCTACCTTTCACTCAAATTTACATTTCCATTCATCCAGACATTTTCTGCTCCAAATGATCCACTGGCCCATCGGCTAACAAATGTACAGGGCACCAATGGGGTGTTTTGTCCAGTGTCATCCATCATTGACATTCCCCCATCACTCATGTCTTCCAAAGCCACCTGCAGTCAGCTCAGCCCAGCACCAGCATCCCCAGGAGCTCCCCACCAAGGTCCTAACAGGATGCTCCTGGTTGTATCAGCCATGTTTCCAAACATCTCTTGAATGTGACACCCTAGTGACACATTAAACCCCCTTCCAAAAATCTACTGGAGACACTCCAGCATTGTCCTCAGTGCAGGCAGCTGGGAGTGCTGCTGGTAGGTGAAATCACCCTCCAAGACCATATTTTGAAGCCCATCAAAGCCCTCAGTCATAAATTCCCTTGGGAGTCTCCATCACCCAGAGACAGGAGCAGTGCAACGTAAGGAGGGTCACAGAGAGCAAAAGTAAGCTGAGAAAAAGAGTCAGATCTGACTCAGCTCAAGATCTTCACAATTTTGTCTGGCTCTTACCTGGAGCTGGCACAGAGCATTGTTCCTTGTCCTAGTCTCTGCCAAAGGTTTTGTTCCTCATGTCAAAAATACAAAATGAAAAGAGAAGCTCTAGAGGACTGAGGCACTTGCACACACCATGGAAGTGCTGCTTCATAATTCCTTGAGTGGCTGAGATGTTTGAAGCTGGAGGAAGGAATTGAAGAATGGTTTATTCCATCCTTGTTCAGCTGGTCTCAAAACAACCTTCTCTGCAGCTGTAAGGCCTCATGGTCTCCTCCTTTGTGTCACTGGCATATTTAGGAGCCAGATCTTGGGCAAAATGAGAAACACATCTTCTCCTGACATTTCCTTCACCAGACACGAATCAAACCATCTTGATACTTGAAGGTTTTAGCTTCACACTTTTGTGGGTGTTGTTCTGTTGGGAAACTTGTGGTATACCTGGGTGGCCTGAGGTGAGGTCTCAATGTGCCAAGTTCTCCACAGACACATGAGAAATAACCACCTTCATCTGAGCAATTCCCAGGTTGTGATTACAGAGCCAAGACTTCCAGTGATATGATGGGTAAAGTTCTTTAGGCACCGAGCTCCCACAGGCACCAAGCTCATCAGACAACCCACCAGCCTCCCTTCCATCTTTCCTACAAAATTTAACATTTTCTTGCCCTCAGGTGAGAACACAACATCTCGAGTACACAATTTCCAGAGGCAGGGATGCTGTGGCTGCAGCCCCAGGCTGTTACTCTGGGAATGGTGTACCTGACTCAGCCACAACTTCTGGCATGAAGCTGGGCAAGTCTGAAGACCCTTCAGTCTCCTGCCGCCTACAAAAGCAAGACAGTTAAGGACTTATTTTCTCCAAGTCTTTGCTCTTCTTCTATATTAAAATTCTAACTGCCACAGCCAGAGATGGTTCAGACAACCACATTGCCTCTAGGCTATTCCTTAATGCAAATAAATATATCCATTAAGGCTACCGTAATCAAAAACTCAATAATACTGACACCACATCAATAACAATGCCTTAAGTGAATGGATGTTACAGTCTGGGATCTTTGAACAGTCATCCCTTATATCAAAGCTTTTGGATTTATCGTATCACCAGAAAAAAGCCCCAGTGAGGACCCTCGACTTGTAAACAGGCTGGTAGTACTTGGTAGCCACCGGTGATGTATTGAATTGCTTGGGTTACCACATGCTTAGGAATGGCAAATACACCTGGTAATTCCCCTTTGAGGGGTAAAAGAAAAATGTCAAAACGCTCCACTTGATCCCGTCCAGCTCTGTTATTAGAACTGCAAAGAAAGCAACTAGATGCATGCAGGTAGCACCAGGATGATTTATATTATTTCTCCTACAATTATTATTAGAACTGAAAAGATCCTTAGGCACAGCAAGACCATTATAGAATAAAATATGAAAGCAAATTGTAAAGGAAGGCAAAATAATTGAAGTAATAAGTGAAAACACATAATGCACAAGAAAACACCGTAATCCAACAATGATTTTCAGTGCTGTAAAACTGGAAGGCTTCCATAAGAGGAAACCAAGAGGATCCATGTGGGAGAGCCTCCGTAACACTGAAGTGCTCCGGTGAGCTTTAAAGCATGCAGCAGAGAGCAATTCTGCCCGCACGGTTGATTTTCGGGAAGAGCTGGGGAGGGAAATGCTCAGATTGGGGGATCACAGGCAAGGAGAAATCATCTCTGGGCCTGGGCTAGCAGAAGCCAGCGTGGGATGACTCACTCAGCCTCAGGGCTGAGCCAGGAGCAATGCAACCCCCCCTCCTCCAAATTCAGGGCTTCTTTCTGCTGCAGTCCCAGTTACAGCATGGGTTGCTGCCTGGGGAGCCCTTATTTCAAAAGCTGTGATGAAACATCCACATGTCTTACCTTAGTTTTCTGCACTTCGATGCTCTCCAAGGTTGCTGGGCTCCTGCTTGGTCCAGGGACCGTGGTGGTTTTCCCTACTTTGCATCCAGATTTTGCTGGTTACCTGGCACAGTTGGGGCTTGAGGGAAGCTCTCCTGTTGAGCCTACTGAAGCTCAGCCTGGGTCATTAAAGCACAGCCCTGTGGCCTAAGCAGATGCTGCAAACCAGCTGTAGGCTTTGCAATGCCAGCCCAAGCAGAGGTGGCAGCCACAGGTGCACAGCGACAAGGTCACCACAGCACCTTAGCTTGCTCCAGCTTTTCATTCCACCAGAAGCATGTGGCCTCAGCAGACCCCAGGCTGCAGCATACTCAACACAAGCTCCCAACAGCTCAGAAAAGGAGAAACACTCACAGCAGAGGTGAAAAACTGAAGGGCTGATACTTGTCACATCAGCAACACAAAGTTTGCAGGCGTTATGGGTGCAATGAGTCTATAGAGCAAGGTGCTAAAAAGAGGAGTAAATGAAGTATTGACCAAGAGCTGTAAGAGTCCCACGTGGAGAAAGGGACAATTTTCTCTTCACAGTGAAGTTCTCTGAAGAATTACTGCCATTCCCACTAATCTCTTTCCAAGTAATGCTGTGGCACTTCAAACGACAGGACAAGAGCACCTCGTGGTATTTTAAGGATCATGCAGAGCAATTTCTTGTTCTCCTAGGGGATTTGTTCTTCTCCTCCTGTTTCCAAGCAGCAGCAGTCACAGCAGTCCATGTGTCAGGGTTATGCTTGCGGGCTTTACAACTGCCATAAGAAATCAGAAGCAAATACAGATGTTGGACACCTTTTCCCGAGGGCACTAGTGACTTACCTGTCATCCTGTCACCACCATCAGTGGCCTTGGTGGAGGATAATGAGCTACCATGCAAAGAGCACCTACAAGGAGGTGTGAAGCTATTTATGGTTGGGTTTTGTTCTTCCCAGCTTCTCTACACCCCTGTACATGGGACTGGAAGAGTTTGGTTCTGTTTTAAGCTGTATTTCTCTCAAACTCTCACCTATCTACAATATTCAGCAGGATGCTGTGGGGCTGTGGAAGGAGGTGGTCTTACTTCTTCATGGGGTTCAGGTGGCTCCCCTGGACCTCATGAAGAGCAGGCACAGCAATTCTGGTTGGTTATACCTGGAAAAGGTAAGAGGAATTTTAATTACAGCTTTTGCAACACAGGCTTGAGACTGCCGAGTTCACAGCAAAACAACTTGTCCTCCTAGTTGAGTTCAAGCACGACATTAAATACCTCTTTCCAAGCAGGAAAGACTCACATTTGCTTTTGCATAAATGTTCTTTCTGACATGTACAGGAGGACTGTGTTTGGTAGGAGATGAAGTTAACATCAAGCAGTCCCTAAATCCTTTTCTGAGTTCAGAAATGCGTGGTGCTGTGGAGGCCCAGCTACCCAGTGTCAGATGTTTACAGCAGCTTCTTGCTGGGAAGATAGTTCACTATCTTCACTATTACACACCAACAAGACTTGGGTTTTTCTTTTAAATCTTTTTTCCTCTCTTCCTTGGTTTTGTTTGTTGGATTTCAGGGAACTTGACAGCATGAGCTTATCAGCAAAGCTTTTCTAAGCTTATTGATATGACGCTGAGGGACAGGTCAACGTGAGGTTATTTCAGCCTTTCCATGTTGGCTGATCTAAGGCAAGGCAGAGGACTTCGCAAAGTTAGCTTCTGGGCCTTGGTACCTCTAGGCAGATCTTTGCTCATCGGCTCAGTCACTGCTGCTGTCTGCACATCAAAACAGGCTGGGGTAGATTATGGGCCAGCTGTATTAGTTTCCAAGAAGAGCAGCCCATTTCTGGATTTCTCAGGAGCTGCAGGCAGCCTCTGCACACAAGCACACAGGGCTGTGTTGTGAAGGGCTATAGGCATTTTGCCTCTTGGTAGGGTGAAGGTGGCAGTGGACGCGTATGGACAGGGTTCCTGGAGAATTAATCTCCCTGACAGACACCAAAATAAGCTTCAGTATTTCAAACAACATCCACTAACCCCCAATGGGAAGCTCACAGCCAGATGCTCAATGTGCAGCGTGTGCACCATGTGCATTTGAAAATCTGACCTTTCTGGCTTTAATGGGTTTCTCACAAAGAAATGAAGCAGAGAACAAAGGGAGAGCAGTCAGAAAATGGATTTGTTTCAAGCAAAGATACAGGAAAATGTGAACTTTTCCTTCTTTGCTGCTGGCATTTGCCAAATTGCAGTGGGAAGAATGAAGAGCAGGGACTAAGCCTGGCTCCTTCCTCCAGCATTACAATTATAAACAAATCACTCCTGTTTTCTCGCCATTTGCTTTCTGTGGCTGTAATTCTTTCGTTGCTGATATTTCCCTGTGACTTTAACTGGAGTGCTACTTCACCAGCTAACACAGAGCTTCCGAAACTCTGTGCCACTGGGCTTTGGGACTGCCACAAAATCCCTGTCAGAGGAGCGATGAGCGTTATCACCAGGGGCTTTGCATTTTTAATCGAGGAGCAGAGCTCCTGCTGAAGGGGAAGCTCTGGCCAAGCCATGAGTGCAGCCTGCCTGCCTTTGGGACCCGGGTTTGGAGATGAGCTTAATTTTATCATCAGTTTCTGCAGAAAATGCTGTATCTGCTGCTTTGGAATGGTGGAACTGGTACCTCAGACTCACACCCAGCAAAACACCAGAACTCGCCCATTTTGTAAAGACTACAAGAGGAAACTGTGCCCTCCTGATGCTCCCGGACTGCTCAATGCACTCAGCCAGTCTGCAAAATAAAGGTAAAGATGTGTTATGACACCATAATTTCCTAGAGAAAAAGGCTGCTGAGGAACTACTTAATAATTAATGCAGTCTCTTAACTCACTTAGCTCATATCGTTAATATTTACAGCCAAGAAAAGATAGGTCATGGAGCAGAGCCACACAGAGAGCAAACAACCCAGGCCAGGGATGCTTTCCTGGTGCTACACTAGGATACTCAAACTGGGATGCACAGACCAGGAGACACGTGCTTGGCAAACACAACCTATGGTCAGCCCACCACCAAGATGCAGATCTGGGTGTAAAGATCCTGGGGGGAGCAAGACCCATGGATCCAAGATGCCATGTCCCAAAGCACATCTCCAGATCAGGGGCCACAGGCACAATCCACCTGCAAAGGGGCTTCAGTATCAGAGGGGTCTGGAAAGGTTTCACAGGGTGGTCAGGAAGCAATAAGAAAGACGACACAGTTAGGGCAGCTGTTTCTCATTACCCAGCTCATACATTGTCATTGGAAGCAAAGACCTTTCTCCCCCAGCCTGGTTTTAAAGGTTTAACATCAGCAGAATAAATCAATGGCCATCAGACTAATAGAGAGTGCTGAGGTCAGCTGAATTAATCCAGACCAAGGGGTTTAAAATTCCCTGGCAATGTTTTTTTGGATCCATTCCCTCAGCTGTAGCGCACTGGAGGTACGACTCCCCATGCAAAGCTGAGCAGAGTTATCCATCCATGGGCTCCTGGGTGGCTCACAGGTGACAGGAGTCCAAGGCAGGGGTGCCAGGGAAATCACCCACTCTCCAATGCCACATGATGCTGCGGAGGAGCAGCTGTGAGCCTTTGGAGACCTGCGATATCAGCACGTGAAATGTCCGACAACCTGGAGCCACAGGAGCACAAGGTTTATGGTGGTAGAGTAGCTCCTGCACCGTGGAAAGGGATGCGGTTAATATCCTGTAGCTACTTCTACTCATGATGCACAGCAGATTTACAGCCTCATCTCCAGACATCCCTCCAAGGAGAGCAGCTCTGTCCTGTGGAAGGACAGCCACTGACTCCTTTTCTCCTTGGCCATCAGCTCCTTCCCTGGCACCAAGACCCCATTAACACAGCCACAGCCCAAGCTCTTACCCACCTTCCCTCCAGGTCAGCATTTTATTAGACCAGACACCTCCACAGCCCTTCACTCCAGAGCAAAACTGGCCACCAGTCACACCAGCCGCACTGTTTGCACTTGCTGGGGACCAGCACATGGCCGCCCCAGCCCCTGCTCCCCTTATTCTATCTTATTTTCAGACACGCTCCTTTTGCTCCCCGAGGTGCTCATTGCTCTGCCTTGCAAACTTCTCATGCTGGTGTCTGTGCCCACAGGCACCCATCTGCATCCTCCTCGTGCATGGTCTTTTAGGAGAGGTGATTTTGGCAGCCCTTTCCTGAACCCGTCCATCTGCACCATACCCACACATCTATATGCACAGGCACATATTTAGATCATTCATACTGATGAGATCAAGCATTTTCAATTTAGCAATTTTCAAGAGCCTCAGGGCTCTCGGTTCCTTGTGGTTTTGCTCTCCCTTCCTACCATCAGAGCCTAGAGGAGCTCATGTAAGGGAGGTCCACACATTGCTGGCCTGGCTGGAGGGACCCGGCATGTGTGGGGTGCCAGAAAGCCCCAGGCAGGACTCGTCAGAGCTGTTGCTCACTCTGGTATATGCAAACCAACTGCAAACAACATCACTCAACCCAGCTCACTGAACCCTTGTACCACCCACCCTCCAAGATGTTCCCTGAGGCTCACTTGAATTTTTGCCACAGGTTTTTTAGTTTAGTTTTAAGGAGTTTTTTTTCTACTTTTTTTTTTTCCAGACACAAAACATGACATCCCTGCTTTTATGGCTCTCCTCTTTGTCTCTATCATATATTTTCCCCACTTACGCAACTCTCTCCCCTCCCGGCTGTCCCTAGGCTTTTTTATCTTATGCATCATTCATCCCAGCTTCCTGTCTTCTTTTAACACAGGCTTCTGGGAGATGCACATCTCCTTGAATTCCTTCTGCCTTGCCCTGGTTTGCACTCGCACACATGCTTTCCCATCTCTACAGCTGCCTGGAGCCTTGCTGGGAACACGACATCCATGGAAGAGCAGAGGGAAGGAGAGCAGCCCCAACACATCTTTCATCAAACCTTGGAAAACATCCATGTGGCTTTAAGGAGCAGAGCCTGGCCCCGGGTTATCCCAAGGGATAAGCTGCTGCTTGACCGTGTCCACCAGCACTAACGCATGGGCAGTGGAAGGGGACAGGGCAACACACTGGTGTCAAGTGTGGTAAAACACAAAGCTAAATTAGCGGGAGAGCTGCCAAGCACGTTTCACCAGGCTTTGGGTGGGCTCTGATGCTAAAGGAGGATGCTGTGGTGGCTTCACAGCAGTGCTGGTGAGGACACCATGTCCCCACATCAGTGTGCTGCAGGGTGATGCTCACATCTGAACCCCATAGCTGGCCTTTCTCTGAGCAGAAAATTTGGGAACAGCCACTACAGAAGCCACCCCTGCCAGCTGGATTTTGAACTGCGGTTCAAGCAGCCACAGGCCACCACCATGCCCCTGGCATGCCCACCACAGCAGTCTCCATTGCAGCAGGTGCTGATATTTCCACCCTGGGTATTTCTATTGTATTTCTCTGTTTGCCAGTTCTCAGCAGGGGACCAGCCAACATATGGGCCCAGCTCTGGGATAGGTTGGACCCTCCTCTCACCCTCTCACTGTGCTCCCATTCAAAACTACAGTGCAAATTTGCCAGAAAACCTGAGTCCTCCTTTGGTGGCATCTGCCACACTTGCCCCATTACAGTCAATGGCTCAATACACCAGAAAACTCCCCGAAATTCCCCACGTGTGCTTTTATCTGAATGAAAAGGACAATCTTGGGAACGCAAACTGAAAGACAAGTGTGCAGACAGAGGTAAAAACTTGGGAAGTGCTTTTCAGTCCTTTTTTGAAGCCTCTCAGATTTCCCTCAGCTATGGAACCCTGTAAATAGCCCATCTCTTGTTTCTGACACTAGTTTACAAAGGTAAAAGCTTCTGAGAAATTACCACCTGTACAGAGGGCTGTTAGGAGAGTTCACAGCCAGGGATGTGGCCTCTTGCTGGTGAGAAAGAACAAGACAGAGCCATCCCCACTGCCTTTCATCAGGCACTAGCCCTGGTGACCATGCTGGGTGTTATTCTCCAAAGTGCAGCCACAGGCCAAGCACATGGGACTAGCACATGGCCAGCACTTGTCTATTGGGCCATAAATACACATAAAATTTTAGAGGCAGAGCATGGCAAACTATTGCTAGGGAGACATATCAGCTTTTCAGATGCTTCTTGCCTGTACTGAATGAATTAACGCAGCAGGTCCTTCCCTCCAGCAGCTCCTCTGCTTACCAGTAGCTCAGAGACCTTTTCCAAGCATGTCCATAGCTCTTGTGCCTTGTAGAGCTGATAAATACATACATAGGCAAGTATACAGAAGTGTGACATGGGTCTCAACCTTTCTTTAGGGTAAGGCTGTTGATCTGCTAAAGCAGAGTCAGCAGGACCCCCCCACCCAGCACCAGGACCACAGGTGCTGTGGGTCAGAAGCAGGGATGAGCCAGGGAAAACCATCAGTGAAGCTGGATCTGGACATGGGGCAGCCTAATTTCAAAGCATCTAGGAGCGATGGACCTTCACGAGGGTGGGAAGAGACACAGGCAAGATGCCTCTAGAGATGATTTGGCCATATCCAGTTGAAATGCCTGTGGTCGTAGTGGATCAGAAAAGCTTGGGCCCATCCCAAGACAACACCACCACGCTCCACCTGAGGCTTGACACCCCACTGAAGGAGGGGGGGGACCATCCAGTTGTTTCAAATCTCAGGACAAAAGCCGGGGTAACCAGTCATAATGAAGGACACTGGGATTGCTCCAAGAACCTGGCCAAGGGCTGATCTCACCTGGAGCTTGCTTCTGCATCCAGGCATGGGGATCCCAACCAAGTGGGACCCAGGGCAGATTATCAGCTCATGGTTCCCTTACTCAGCATTTGCAAAGTGCAGTTCACTCCTGAGAGGATTTCAAATTAAGCTCTTTAAGTAACAAAGCAAGATTTCTCTTTTAAAATCTCTGTTTAATCACATAATCCTGAGGGAAGACCTCTCCTCCCCCTAGGGGAAGAAGGAGAAGCAGGTTTGCTGAGGGAGACATAATTACTCTATCCCCATATAATTGGATGATATTTGCTGATTAAACATAGGAAGCCTTGGGGAAAGTTTGATAACAGTTTAAAGACACCCCACCCCCCCACACAAACAAACACTCTAGAACACAAGAAGAACCAGTGAAGAGGTTGGAGATTTAAAAAGTGTCTTCTAGTGGTTTTGTGGTCCAAGCAGTGGAGCATATTTTGCCTTCACTGCAGGAGGACACAGGAAGGACTCACGATGACTCCCATTATGGTCCAATGTGGCAAGGAGCTAAACCACCCCAAATGCTGGCTGGCTATGGTGGGAACCAGGGGGGCTCAGTATCAAGGAGACATCATTTTGAATGACCCATGGCAAAGCTCAGCTCTTAGATGAAGAAGACCACCAGACATTTTGGGTTGGCAGGTACATTTGGGAGGTTTTCAGCCCAACCATCTCAAACGTGGTCAGCTATGGGGTCACGCCAGGTTGCTCAGGGCTTCATCCAGGTGGGTCGTAAAACCCTCCAAGGGTGGAGTCAGCACAGACACATGGAGCCAGAGCTTCACCTCCACCCAAACACAGGAGGCTGCAAGGCTCCCACCTTCCATGTTTGCTAACACCAGGGCTTCTGGGGGATGGTGTAACTGCACAAGGAGTCTTTGATCACCAGGGCCTCCATGCACAGAGACACACGGACAGCAAGAAACACAAAACCCACCCAGCACAGCCACATGGGAAGCAATGTTTCATTGGTGGCAACAAAGTGCTTTGAGGACTTTATATGGAAGATATGAAAAACCACCCCCCCTGCCCCATGTTATGCAAAACTTACCTTAAGCACCATCAATGAGCAGAGACATTTTCAGCATCAACTCTCCCAGGCTCAAGGATCACCCTTTGAAGCTTAAAAGCTTACATTTGGGTGACCTCGGTGGTTTTATAACCTTCCCAAGTGCCCTGCCCAAGTCCCTCCCTCCTCCTGTCCTTAGAGCAAACCAGATCCACCTGTAAAGAAATTGCTTGCTGCTGGTGTTCCTCCTCCAGAGCCCTTTGCAAGCCACGTTGCTGCTTCTACACAGCAGTAAGGCCCTCACAGGCATGGGCAATGCCCTCCAGCACTAACCTGGGAGAGCACAAATTGCAGAAAGTCATTTAATGAAAATAACTACAGGGACCAAAGGGGTTTTGTTGTTGGCCATGTCCACCTTTACCATGGTACAGGTGGAGATGGATGCTCACTGCTGCCCTTCAGGAGAGCTCTCAAGGAGCCATTGTGGGCCACCTCCGTGAGATGAAGAATCTGGTTTAGTTACATGGGATTTGAGTGACCAGCTTTGTCCCTGACAATTTAAAAGTAGCCACAAATGCATTCAAGGAAAGGTGGCGATTACCTTGGCCCACTCCTCCTGATGCATGGTGCCTGCAGCAAAGGAAAAGACACCATTGATTTTAGCTGCATGTCTTCACACCATGTGTTTACACAACCACACGCTGAGGCTACTCTGCTCCTCGGGTGCTCTCTGCTCCAGCAGTACTTGTTGTGGCCAGGAGACGTGATTTGGTGCTTCATTTTGAGCAGCTATGATGCTGTTCTCCCAACCCAGGAGCTTTTACATCTTATTTTCTCCCCATCTTGCAAGGAAGAAGGGTGAGTGAGCAGCTGGGTGGGCACCTGGCAGCCAACAAATATCAGCCCACCACATACACCCACCACACATTAGCTCCTTTTCCCACTGGGCATTTGCAGACCTTTTAGAAACCATGTTCTCCCCAGGGTACGAGGACAGCGGGCAGCTTGGCAGTGGAGGTGGCTCCCATAAGATGAGGGCTTTTGTGCCCTCATGTCCCCAAGGGCTCTGCTAGCCTAATACATGGAGCTGTGTATGTAGCTGCTGGTCACCATGCTGAGATGTCACCAGCACGGCCAGGCTCAGAGACCTCACCAGGAATGAAGATCGCCAGCTCCATCCCCCACCCCTCTGAGTGAGGCTTGAGTTGTACAAGCTGGATAATAACTTCAATTTCCGCAGCCTCGCTTTCTCGCTGCGGTTGCTCCGCGGTGTTGAGCAGCTTTTGTAGCTGATTTGCCTAAAGCAACCAGAAAGCTTTGTTCCGAGCCGATGTCGGGAGCGCAGCGGCGCAGGTATTTCGGCGCTACCCGCAGAAGCTGAGCAGAGCTCAGAGCAGCTTTTCTTGTAATGCCGTAAGCCTGCCGCCAAAGAACAATATTTTATTATTAGCGTGCTAATGCCACGATCTGGTGTTTCACAGCCTCAGCTCCTGCCTGCAGAGCTCACTGCTGGTTTTCCCTCTGCATTAATCTGGAGAGTAGATTTCCATAATACGTGGATGATATATTGTCTCATTCATGGGGTGGTCTGCTGGAGGAGACCAAAGCATGCTAGAAATCCCCCCAGGAGCCCCACGTTGTGCTGAAATATGCCACACAGCATCAACCCTGTGCAAAGGTACCGAGGTGTTTTTTTTTATTTATTAGCCCCCTTGCAAGGACCAAGCAGCCTCAGGACAACAAACCCCACCATCACCACGTGCTGGAGAGGACAACTCTGTTATAACCTGTATCACCCCAATGCTGCAAGCACAGCCCGTGCTGGTGGATGTCCCACCAGCCCCTGATAAGGTTTGATCATGGCCAGGGGGAAAAACAGGCCTTGGCCCTCGGTGGTTCACAGGCAGAAGGCTGGAGGTTAATCAGAAGTAGAAAAGATGGGCTGAGGCTTTACATGCCCAGCCGGCATCCAGGCAAGAAGCAAAGAAAAAGGGAGACAAGGCAGGGACTGGTGAGGGAGCACAGGGTGCAGGCAGGGCGGCTGCCTGCGAAGCCAGCAGCTCCGTGTTGACCTCCCTGTGGGCTCTCCATCCCCCCAGCACCACTGGCTTCTTGGTGTATGGAGTAAGAAGTGGAAGGGCAGATGCCAAGGCCAGGGAAGCGAGCAGCGCTGCATCTCTGCTGGCTCCAACAAGGGTGTGAGATGCTGTAGGTGACCCACCAGCTGCCTGAAGGCATCATTGCCCCTTACAGAGCCCTTAGAGAGCTTCATGGCTGGGGCGTAGCGACAGCAAAGGCTGCAACAAGCCCGTTTCACTGCAAAACTTCACAGCCAGGTCCTGTCTTCACGATTACAGGGGAAACCAACCTGCCAGTGGGGTTTCACCTGCCATCCTCCCCCAGTCCCAGCCGGAGGAGAAATTACCAGTTGCGATGACAGCTCAGTAGCTCGGGGGGCTGCGGATAATTTGACAAGAGGCTTCACAGTTCCTGGGGCAAGGCACCCTGTGCTGCCGCGGTGTTTAACAGCTAATTATTCACATCTTTGATGCTTTCTCTCTGTTTTCCAGCTAACATGTATTTAGGGCTGAGCTGATTTAAACAGCTGATCTCATCGGAGCCCCTGGCAAAGAGGATGGAAGTTAGCGAGGCAGCGGCGGTTTCAGCTCCCAGCTGGCTGCCCCAGAGGTGAGGAGCGTGTTATTCGCAGCATCCCCCCAAAATCCCAGCGATAGGAAAGGCGGCGGCAGGATGGAGGTGATGGAATCAGTGCAGGTGTTTGTAGGAGGCAAATGGACATGCCTCTTGTCACCCATGGCCACCTGGCTGGGATGGCTGAGGGCTTCCAACCCACCCTGCAAACAAGGGACTAGTCCTCAGCTGGTTTAGGGAGCTCAACCAGCTCACACTCAGACAAGCCAGGCTCTATTGGAGCAAAAAAATAGCACCACATTTTGGAGGGTTTCTCCCAACAGCATCTACCCACAAGCTTTTTCCAAGCAATTGCTGCTGTTCTGAAAACTTTCAAGGTTTTTTTCTTGGCTGGAATGATTTCTTGTAAGCCATCTCATGAATTTTGATCCACCCTGAAAAGGCTTTTTTTTTTGGATTTAGAAGGCTTAATTCCAAAGATGCCACCAGTTACCACGCAACGAGGGAACCGGGGCCATCCCATGGTCTGGTTTCCTGTGGCCAGGACATCCTGGCAGTGAGCACCTCCCTCCTGGCAGCTGCCCAGGGGGTTTAAACCCACCCTGAAGAGAAATGGTGAGGAAGGAAAAAATACCAAATCATTGAAACAAAACCTGTCCACAAGGAAAGCTCCTTCCTGGCTCATTTTCCAGTTCAAATGTTCATTTTGAGGGTTTGAAACCCTTGCAAAGTTTCCTTCTTCATTCAAAAGAAAGTTGATTTTAAAAAAACCTCAAACTTCAGTTACTTCATTACTTAAAGTTTAAAATACATGGAGGTAAAGTGTAGAAAATAAAAGAAAAAAAAATCTGATTAAATCTCCCACGAGATTTAATCTAAATTTAGTAGAAAACCAGAACTGAGCTTGTTACCATTTATTGCAAAGCTTGGACCCCCCCAGGCCAGCGTGATTGTTCCCAGCTCCTCTCTGACCTGGACGAGGGATTAGCTGCTACAGCTTATTCCTTCCATTACAAACCCTCCTGTCCTGGAGATCCAGCAATTTTGGGCATCTTCTATGTTGCATCCCCTGCAGATTTCCCAGCGGAAGGGGCGAGCCCTGTGCAGGAATGCCATCCCCAGCGCAGGGCTGCTTCCTCACTACCCCTGTAGCATCCTTTGGAGCTGTCCTGGGAGACCTGTCATTGGGAATAACCAGTTTGGACAGTTTTAATACGTGTAGGAAGCCGTGGCTTTGGCAGCCTAAAGACAGAGAGGCTGGGAGATGGAAAGAGAGAGGATGCTCCAGCCCTGGGATGGGGTGTCCACGGGATGGGATGTCCCCAGGGCTGGGTGCTGCAGCCCGGCCAAGCATCCTCAAGAAAGGTGGTATCAACTGGTGTTTCCAAGCCACCACATCCGGTTTTTAGGGGTATGAAGCAAAAAGGGCAGGTCAGGCACAACGATATCCCATCAGGGACACCCACGGCAGGTCCCCCAGGGCTGTGAAAGGCAGCACTCAGAGCTCTGGCTCCATCAGTCCCCAGGGAGCGGGCAGCTGGAAACCAGGGAAAGTCACAGCAGGGGTAGGAGACCTGGGGGGTAGTGTCAAGAACACTGAGCAGGCTTTTGTTAAAAAGAGAAGAATAAATAGTGAAACTAATAGAAAGCCTGCTGCGATAGTAAATTATTTCCAGTCCGACATGAACAGCGGCTTCTGGGGAAATGCTTTAAATCACCAGACTAAATGGAACTGTTCCCAGTACCCGCTTCTTTGCATCTCCAGGGCCCTGCTGTGTCTCCAGCCTCCCTCCCCAGCAGCAGCTGCAGGTCTTTGGGAACACTTTCCTGTCTCCTGCCCAGGCCAGTCCAGGCTCTCCTCACCCCAGGTACCATCCGCGCTCTCCCACCTGCAACCTCCCTCCACCTGGGGCTTCCCCACTTGTGAAAGATGCTGATAATTAAATTAAACCAGGGATTTGTTCTCGGAAGTGGTTATCACCACCACCCCCACCTTTCTGCAAATGTTTCCCAGCATCTCCTGGGATGGGAGATCATCTCAGCATCACCTTGCTGAGGATTGCTCGTGCCATGGGGCCACCAGGGCTGTACAAACAGCAGACAGACCTTTTCTTCCTCAGTCTTTCCAAGTAATAACAGAGGAAGGCTTTGGGATGAAGCAAGATGAGCTCCCACCTCCACGAAAGCTCAGCTCCAGCGATACGAGTGCTTCCTTTGAAATACTTCCCCTGGATTAATTGCCTCCTGTTCACAGCAGCGAGCTGCTAGAGCCACACCTGTCCTCTGCTGGGTCGGGTCCCGTCCCATGGGGCTCACAGCCTGTGCCAACTTCTGGCTCCATTTGTAGCTGACGAAATGAAAAAAATGCCCTTCCTTCAATTAATTCCGATATCTCCTTCCTTTCCCCCCGAGGCACAACAGCAGCTCTAACATCATAAATGATTTAGGAGCAGAGCCAGAAGAAGACAAAGCTGATTGATGACAACTCTCGGTTTGGGGGATGTTTTCCCGTTGGAGATTTTTGGAAACAAATATATTTATCGTTATTCAAAGTTGAAACGCAACCCTCGTCCTGTGTGACTCACCCTGTGAGTCAGGGCACGACGGCAGCAGGACCGGACCGAGCCCAGAGAGCGGTGGGGAAGGGATGATCCAGAGCAGCCTGTACCGTGGAGGAGGAGCTGGACCATGCAGAGGAGCCGGGGCACAGGGCTCCTCAAATGCTCCCTGGCTTTAGGTGGTTATAAATAATTTTTGCTCATATTTGCCCTTAGGATGGAACCTCCCGAGCCTCCCCGCTGGCTATTGAAGCAACAGGTCCGTCTTTGCTGGAAACTGTGCCCAGGAAGCGCATTGTGCCCTGGCTTTGGGCAAAACCCCCAAACCAGGGGGAGGGCAGTTCTCTGCGGGGCAGTCAGGAGGATGGAGACCCCCCCTGCACCCCAGCAGCACCACAGGCATGGTGGGTCTGGTCCAGTTCAGTTATTGAGTCAAAGATATTCAGAGCAACAGAGCATCACTATTGCAAGAGCACGGGCTGATCCTGAAATCATGACTTCAGAGAGGTTTTGCGGGACTGGGAACTTCACCAATCTCTGGCAGAGCAGAAAATACCTTTTTTAACCGAAGATCACTCTTTTCAGAGTGCACCCTATGCCATGAAAGCCTGCCTTGAAAAAACCACAGCCTCCAACCCGAATGAGCATCCCGGCTCGTGGCAATCTTGTAGATCTAAAAGAAGCAGTTTCAGGTGAGGAGTGAAATGCTGCTGTTGGAGAGCAGGTAAAAACCCCCTCCCAGCAGAAGCAAAGCTCCCAGCCCCAACAGACCTGGAGCACAATCCCCAGGACCTCCTGCAGACAGCTGGAGCTAGAGCAGCATCCCGCATGGGCTGGCTGGGGCTTCGATGTAGCATGTCCCCAGAAAGCTATAGCTGGTGATCCGCATTAGGTTGTACAATTGAAAGCTGCTCTCTAAGAGGATTGCTCCGGGATACGGCGATGGGAGATTTGCTTTAAGCACAAGGCAATTCAAGTGTAATTGTGGCAGTGAATCTTGCCCAAATTGCTCTTGGAGCGGCTTCCAGATGTCAGATGGACCCCAGGAGGGACAAGTGGGCAAGAGACAGCCCTGGTTACGATCCTGCCTGGTATTCATAGAACCACAGAATCATGGAATAGTTTGGGTTGGGAAGGACCTTTAAAGCTCATCTCGTCCAACCCCCCTGCACTGAGCAGGAACATCTGCAACTCGAGCAGGTTGCTCAGAGCCCCAGCCAACCTCACCTGCAATGGTTCCAGGGATGGGGCATCAACCACCTCTCTGGGCAACCTGGGACAGGGACTCAGCACCCTGAGTGTCAAAAATTCCTTCCTTCTCCCTAGCCTACATCTCCCTCTTTCAGTTTCAAACCATCCCCCCTTGTCCTGTCCCAACAGGCTCTGCTCAAAAGTCGCTCCCCGTCTTTCTGACATTACCTTGAAGTAATGAAATGCCTCAAGAAGGTCTCCCCGGAGCCTTCTCTTCTGCAGCTGAGCAAGCCCAACTCTCCCAGCCTGGCCTCCCAGCAGAGGGTTCCACCCTCCCATCACTGCTGGGGCCTCCTCTGGCCCCGCTCCACCAGGTCCATGTCTCTGCTGTGCTGAGGACTCCAGAGCTGCCCCAGCACTGCAGGGGGGTCTCCCCAGAGCAGAGCTGCCCACATTGCTGGGGATGAGGCCAGGAGGACATTGGCTGTTGGGCTGCGAGTGCACAGGGACGACTCAGCTCCAGCTTTTCCTCCACCACCACCTCCAAGTCCTTCTCTGCATGTCCCCTCTCAATATTCAGGGGTTGTGCTTTCCCTCCAGCCACCAAGCAGGGGAAATAATGATTTTTTTAAGACATGCCAGCTGCCAACCCCCATGGGGATGCTGCAGCATTGGCCTCAGTGCAGGTCACCCACCTTGTCCCTCTCCACCAAGCTCCTGTGGTGGTGACCCCATCTCCAGGGCTGCAAATCAGCCACCACCACCCACTCAGGATAGACTTGGCCCAGTGCACTGGAGCGTGGTGGGGAGTACCCAAATGCACAAAGATCCTCACCCAGAGTTTTCAATACCTTAATAAACCCATGTCTTCCCTCCACCATTCCCTGAACAGCAAAATGTATCAGCAAGAACACAATAAAACCCCCATTTTCTGGTGGAAGAAGGCAACAGGCATTTGCCCTCTCAGCTCAACTGGGTACTCACCAGCTCCCATGAATGGGGCTGTAAAGGACGAAACGTGGGAATGTCTTAGCTAGGAAGCAGCACTAGCAGCCCAGAAGATTAGATCTTACCATGACCATGGCCTGGCTCACCCCAACAGCAGCTTTCAAGACAGGCCATGACACACAGGGTCTCACCAGCCTGGCTGGGACACTCAGCCCACTAAGTTCAGCCTCCAGTCAGGTGCAGTCACGCAGCATGGACACCTTGGGGTTGAGAGTCTCACAGCAGGACTTTGGTGATGTGATGCACACAAAACAGCAAGGTTATTGTGTAAGATTTCTGCTCTAGGGAGATGGACAAGATGGCTTGAAAGTGTTGTGGCTGTCCCCAGGGCTTGCTGGTGCCACCTGTGTCCTGGCATTGGCCTGAGAAATGATGGTGATAACTTCTCACCACCTCCATTCACTGCTTTGGGGAGAGGAGCCAGGTGACCAACCTGTTAGAGCAGCCTCCCATCAGCCAAGCCCTCTCCCTTGTCCATGGATACCCAGATGCTGTCCCTTCCACTCCATGTTCTATCAAGAAAAAAAGTTATTCTGCAACCTTGGTGCTTTTGATCTCCTCAAAATCCTCCAGCATCCCCTCTTACAAGGTCTCATACAGCAATGACAGCAACGGTGCTCTAGGGAAAATGACTTTTATTTTCTTTCTTCTTTAGAAACACTTTTTACAGTTTAAGAAATGAGGTTCTTGTTTTAAAAATAATCCCTATCACAGGAACAATCCTGCCCACAGAGCTGCAGGTGCTGGGCAGCGCAGGGCCTCACCATGAAGGTGGGAGCACTGTGAACGCCTGATCTGTGCTCCTGGGGTTCAACGGGAGAACAAAAATACTAGAGCATGACTTTTTTTTCTTCCCACCAGCAGCTGACACCTCTGGGTCTAACTTAAAGCTCTTTCTGCTGCTGGATGTGTCAGGCTCCTTGGCTGAAGGGCTTCAGCTGGAGCTGGTGAAGCCACCATGCAGCAGAGTGGGGTCACAGAGGGGGCCCATTGTCCACTGCCCTCCCACACTGCAGCCCATTCACCCCAAAAGGCTNGAGCAGGTTGCTCAGAGCCCCAGCCAACCTCACCTGCAATGGTTCCAGGGATGGGGCATCAACCACCTCTCTGGGCAACCTGGGACAGGGACTCAGCACCCTGAGTGTCAAAAATTCCTTCCTTCTCCCTAGCCTACATCTCCCTCTTTCAGTTTCAAACCATCCCCCCTTGTCCTGTCCCAACAGGCTCTGCTCAAAAGTCGCTCCCCGTCTTTCTGACATTACCTTGAAGTAATGAAATGCCTCAAGAAGGTCTCCCCGGAGCCTTCTCTTCTGCAGCTGAACAAGCCCAACTCTCCCAGCCTGGCCTCCCAGCAGAGGGTTCCAGCCCTCCCATCATTGCTGGGGCCTCCTCTGGCCCCGCTCCACCAGGTCCATGTCTCTGCTGTGCTGAGGACTCCAGAGCTGCCCCAGCACTGCAGGGGGGTCTCCCCAGAGCAGAGCTGCCCACATTGCTGGGGATGAGGCCAGGAGGACATTGGCTGTTGGGCTGCGAGTGCACAGGGACGACTCAGCTCCAGCTTTTCCTCCACCACCACCTCCAAGTCCTTCTCTGCATGTCCCCTCTCAATATTCAGGGGTTGTGCTTTCCCTCCAGCCACCAAGCAGGGGAAATAATGATTTTTTTAAGACATGCCAGCTGCCAACCCCCATGGGGATGCTGCAGCATTGGCCTCAGTGCAGGTCACCCACCTTGTCCCTCTCCACCAAGCTCCTGTGGTGGTGACCCCATCTCCAGGGCTGCAAATCAGCCACCACCACCCACTCAGGATAGACTTGGCCCAGTGCACTGGAGCGTGGTGGGGAGTACCCAAATGCACAAAGATCCTCACCCAGAGTTTTCAATACCTTAATAAACCCATGTCTTCCCTCCACCATTCCCTGAACAGCAAAATGTATCAGCAAGAACACAATAAAACCCCCATTTTCTGGTGGAAGAAGGCAACAGGCATTTGCCCTCTCAGCTCAACTGGGTACTCACCAGCTCCCATGAATGGGGCTGTAAAGGACGAAACGTGGGAATGTCTTAGCTAGGAAGCAGCACTAGCAGCCCAGAAGATTAGATCTTACCATGACCATGGCCTGGCTCACCCCAACAGCAGCTTTCAAGACAGGCCATGACACACAGGGTCTCACCAGCCTGGCTGGGACACTCAGCCCGCTAAGTTCAGCCTCCAGTCAGGTGCAGTCACGCAGCATGGACACCTTGGGGTTGAGAGTCTCACAGCAGGACTTTGGTGATGTGATGCACACAAAACAGCAAGGTTATTGTGTAAGATTTCTGCTCTAGGGAGATGGACAAGATGGCTTGAAAGTGTTGTGGCTGTCCCCAGGGCTTGCTGGTGCCACCTGTGTCCTGGCATTGGCCTGAGAAATGATGGTGATAACTTCTCACCACCTCCATTCACTGCTTTGGGGAGAGGAGCCAGGTGACCAACCTGTTAGAGCAGCCTCCCATCAGCCAAGCCCTCTCCCTTGTCCATGGATACCCAGATGCTGTCCCTTCCACTCCATGTTCTATCAAGAAAAAAAGTTATTCTGCAACCTTGGTGCTTTTGATCTCCTCAAAATCCTCCAGCATCCCCTCTTACAAGGTCTCATACAGCAATGACAGCAACGGTGCTCTAGGGAAAATGACTTTTATTTTCTTTCTTCTTTAGAAACACTTTTTACAGTTTAAGAAATGAGGTTCTTGTTTTAAAAATAATCCCTATCACAGGAACAATCCTGCCCACAGAGCTGCAGGTGCTGGGCAGCGCAGGGCCTCACCATGAAGGTGGGAGCACTGTGAACGCCTGATCTGTGCTCCTGGGGTTCAACGGGAGAACAAAAATACTAGAGCATGACTTTTTTTTCTTCCCACCAGCAGCTGACACCTCTGGGTCTAACTTAAAGCTCTTTCTGCTGCTGGATGTGTCAGGCTCCTTGGCTGAAGGGCTTCAGCTGGAGCTGGTGAAGCCACCATGCAGCAGAGTGGGGTCACAGAGGGGGCCCATTGTCCACTGCCCTCCCACACTGCAGCCCATTCACCCCAAAAGGCTGGCTGGGCACGGGTAGGAGGAGAGCGGCCAGCACTGCCCCGTGACTCAGGGGCTGCCACAGGGTGGAAGCCACCAGCAGAAGCATGGCAGGCTGGCTGGGAAGCAGGAGAGTTCTAGCCTAGTTCAGCCTTTCGGCAACTGAAGGCAACACGTGGGGACATGTCACTGGATCTCATGCCTAGAGATCACCTCTCCAAACTAAAAGAGCTGGTTTCTTGACATGAGACCTCAACTAGATTGTTTTCATTTACATTGGGTTACCACCTCCACCCAAACCAGCAGTGACACTATCAGCTTGCCTGGGTGGAGCGAAGGAAGCCAGCCACTGACACCCCAGCCTGCTGGCTCCCGACAGCACGTCCTCACCATCAGCAGGACTCTGCAGACACAGCAGAAGCCTAACAGGGCTTTGAAGAATTACGTGCGTTGTTTAGGGCTGCTGGGGGAGTGGGATAAAACTACTGGGAAAAATATTCATTGCCAAACCCATGAAGCTGGGAGAGATACCAGAAGCTGCAGGTGATATTAAGAGCGGTACCATTCCCAAGCTCCAGCTTCTTGGGGTTGGGGTCTTTGTAGGAATTGGCACCAGTGTTTCTTTGTTATGGTCTATACAATGATAGGCCCAGCAGTGCTCAGGCTTTTAGATGCAGATCTATCTGTGGTCCCACCTGCACAGATCCAGCCAGCCTGTGGTGTTGAAATCCTCTTGGTACTTATCCTTATGGACGCGGAATGTTTTGCTGCTGAGTTGGGTGCCAGGACCTGTTGGGCTCTTCTCGCAGCAGGGCACAGAAGTCAAATGAATGCTCCCCTTCCACATCCAACTCCAAACACTCTCCACTGGGCAGGCCACTGCAACCACCTCCCTCACCACATTGCCAGTTATGATAAATTGCTGGTGTGCACAGTTTGTGATTGATCTTGAGATAGAGAGATAAGTATTTCCATCCAAGAAGCCCCCAAAACAGGAGGGAAGCGTTAAATAAAGGCTTCAACCTCCTTTTCAACATCCAACGTCAGAAAAATCGGGGTGAATAGATTCAAAATTCATGTTAATGTAGAAATGGAGATCAAATCTCCATAGCCAGCCAGCCCAGAGTTTGGTGAGCCCCAACCTAACCTCAGCACCCAGACATGTCTCTGGCTTTGTTCTTCCGCTGGTATCTTACGTCCAAGGGATCAAATCCCCTTTCTCTGGACCCAAACAGTGCCCAGGGAGGAGTTCTGGCTGCATAATCGGCTGCTGTGAAAGTCTTGGCCCCGCCGCTCCGCTCGTGCTCTCGCACCAGCTCCTGGAAGCGGTCATAGTTGATCCAGGTGCACCACTCACCATTGATCTTGAACTGGAAGGAAAAGAAACACATTACTAAGCCAGGGAGCAACAAGAAGTACCAAATACCAAATTTAAAAGCCATGTAGATGTGGTGCTGTGGGACACGGTTTAGTGGTGACCTGGCAGTGCTAGGTTAACAGGTGGAAAGGTCTCTTTCAAGCAATACAATCCTATGATTCTACCACCACGTCAGCCCCACTTTGCTAGGAGGAACGCTTCCATGGTGCATCCCAAAGCCTTCCCAGATGTCACCTACACCTGAAAGACCTTGGTTTTGCGGAACTGGAAGAGCCCTGGAGGAAATGTGTAAATTTGGAAGAGATGCCCCAGTATCCCTTGATGAAGAGACCTTTCCAAAGTTAACCAAAGCCTCTGTTCAAAGAGTGTGACACCAACTCCAGGGCAGCCACAGCCTGGTAGAATGGTACAGGAGCTACACCAGAGCTGTGTGCTGTGGTGATTGGGATGGATTTGGGTGACTCTTGAACGAGGAAAGGCGGCTGTATTTGGGAACAAGGAAAGATAAAGAGGTTTAATGACATGAATCCTCTTTCCATGTGAGAATGTTAAGAATTGCTTATTTTGACAAGCTGAAGCTGCATTTGTCTAGCAGACCTGCTCTGCTAATTTAGCAACAGCCTTGACTGAATCCTCAATTAGGATTTATCTGAGCTAAGAGCTCATTATGCACTTCATCCAAAAAAAAAAAGTGAAAACAGAATGACTTCTTGTTTGTGTTGTTTCTTTTTTTTTTTTTTCTTTTTTCAGAAACCTGATGGCTATGCATTTAAAATGGCACTTGACTTCCTGCCCAAGAGCTAAAAGCTTTTTTGGTTGGAAAAACTGCTGACACCCGAAAAATTTTGCAATCAAACATTGCTAACGCTCATCTATCGCTGCCTGCGTAATCACAGCGAACTCTTGCGGGAATTGTCTTCCGCGTGGAGCGGAGATGTGAGACTGCAGAGTCACGACAGCGGGGAACAAGCCTCACTTCAAACAAACTCACCCAACGCTCATCCTTCGTAGACTAACCTGAAGACCAGGCTTCACCGAGGCGACACGTCCTTCCCAGCATGCCTGGCCACAAATAAAGCGGAGGAGGCAACATATTGCCTGTAAAGCAGCAGGTCCTAAACAGGATCGAGGCTCAGAAGACCTGAACTTCCCTCTCAGTGCATGTGGAAGTGCTGGGTGATAAGTTCACACCATGTGTGACACTCCCTGCTCCTTCTCAAATTTGATTCACTAACACTCAGTAAATTCTCACATAAATTAAGGGCAAAAATCCCCAACCCACAGGATCCAGCAAAGCCTTTAACACACATGGGACAGTTGGTTAGCACATGGGCTGTTGGGCTTATTCCCACCATGGGTATGGAGCACTCCTAACACAACTGATAGGCTGCCAACTAAGAGAAACCTAGGACATAAAGAACAACAAAGCCACCAAGAACTCAACTCAGCTGGACAGGTAATTGGGCAAAGTCTATTTCCTTGAAAACCAAGGGGATGTTCTCATCTCAGGATGGAAGGGGAAGCCTGCAAGAAGCTGTTAACCCTGTGGCCAAGAGTGGCTCAGCAAGAGCATGCAAGCCATAGGAGATACTGGTGCCACTCAGACCAGTTGAAACAAGGGCATGGACTGCAACCACCACTCCCAACACAAACCGGTGTAGATCTCTGCCTCTCCAGAACCTTACAGCTAGAAACTGCTCAAAACCAGTGTCCTATTATTTACAGGAGATATTGAGAACTATTTCTAGAAGAAGCCCTGCTCAGATCATCACTGTGTCAAGGCAGTCAATGGTGACGCAGCTACACTCAGCACCAGTTTCACCAGCACTGGGCTGGCATCAGCACTGGTGCACCTGAACGTGTAGCTCTTGCCACAACGCAGCCATTAAAGGCTGGGAGCTGCTTGCTGCAGACTAAGGTGATGATACTGCTCCCACCAGAAGAACCAAACGAAGGCTGCCAGGGATTCATTACAAAAGCAGATTAAATAATATTAAACAGTTTTAGTGCTGCAATAGTGCAGCTATAAACCACAAAGAAATAGGAGCAATCCTTTAAGTGTGTCATGGAAAGCTATTACTTCTGCCGAGGAATAAAAACCAGACAAACACGGGGAGGGGGGAGAACAGCTTCAATTGCCCACGAGATTTACAGATTGGATTTTAACAATTCTGTGATTTTTCCAGAGATAACAAAAGATTTAAGACTCAAAATAGTTCCATGACATCCATATAACAGGCGAGCCAATGCTAAACACCAGTGTTACTTTGGGCTAATGCGGTCAGGTTTTTTATTGAATTTTTCGCCACCTGGTTAAATGTTTTAAGGTGATAAATATATTGAAAAAAGACAAATAGCTGAAAGGCTTCCATTGGTTGTTTTTTTTTTTTTCTTTTTTTTCAAAAAGCGAGCATCGTAGGAAAAAGTAATAAAGCTCCTTGAGCCAGCTCTGAAGCCAGGCTGTGTTGTGAGGAAAGGCAAACTGACCCTCCTGGAGGGCTTTGCTTGAGCAGTGGGATGCGACGGGAGCCAGAACACATCCTCCCCTCAGAGCTCATGCTCTCAGGGTCTCTGAGGTCTGGTCCCCATGGTCCCACCACCGATTCCTCCTATAGATGTGGCACCAGCACACAGCAATGCAAAACCTGCCTGATTTCGGAGGTGAGGAGCAGCCAGGGTGAGGAGCACTGTCCTGAGCAGGCATCAACGACAGGGAAATGAGAGGCAAAGGAATTGAGGAAACTCGTAATGGCCTTGAAGGCCAGAAAACCAGATCGAGGTGTGATGGAGGACAGCCATCAAGGGGTGATGCACCTCTGCCAGGAATGGCATGGCTGGACCCAGGGCAGCCACAGGGCAATGGTGCAAAAGGACAGAGCTACCTGCCTGTGGTTGTGTCTTCCATGGACATGGCCAGTCCCTCAAACAGTCTAGAGCAAAATCAACATATATACTGCAAAGACAATGAGGAGCCAGGACTAAAATGAAAAGCCAAGTTACCTGGAGCATCAGAGAGCATGGCTAACACCTCCCTTTCCTCTTGTAACTCACACGAGTGGATACGAATGGGAAATTTCTTTGAATTATCTCTTGCAGTAAGTTTACAGATACTGTGACTGCAGAGAGAGACTCTTCTTGCCACAGAAACCCATCAACATTCATGAAGGAGAAGCGCCACACTATGTATTTCTTATCGACATATTTGCATAAGCAATTTTTTGGGGGGTGAAAACATATGCATACATTGAGGACAATCTAGTAGTACAATTTACTACATTCCACGAGACTTGCATGAGTGCTGAGAAATAAACACAGGGTTTATACAAAGGGATAAAATACAGAAGAGAGGCAGAGACAGTGACACACGAAACACTAACGCTGAAAACTGGAAGTCAGCCAAAAATCAATTAGTTTGTCCTAACAAGGATAATGTTATATTTTCTTCAGAGAAAAACACACTGAGATGAGGAGGCTCCTCTTTATCCATTCACTCTGGTCTTTTTCTTAAAAAAAAAAAATAATTTTATCAAAGTACTAAATAGTATGGGCTCTATAAGAGTGTAAAGGAGAGCAGTGGGGCAAAGCCTGCAGGGCCTCCTTGCAGACCTCATCCTCGCAGAGCAAACCCTGGGCTGGAAGGACAGAGTTCATCCCTGATGGGGAGAAGACCATGGGAAACCTTTCTCGGATGAGCTGTGTTGCAACACGGCATCCCTGAGGAGCTGAGGGAAGACTGGGAAGAGAAAGCAGAGCTTTGGGTCTTGCAACAGCTACTCTTTAATGACTTGAGGACATGAAGATTTAGTAGTCTGACAAGCAGATTCCTCCCCAGGCAGATACACAGGATTTAATGGTTAAATACAGCAGTTTTAAGCGTAGTTTTGAAGACCACACACACACAAATCAATCAGCGGTGTGTGCTTCCACTGAAGGGAGGCACAGAACCTGGTGCAGCACCACATGGGAGGGCAGGGAGATCCCATTGCTCCTCCGATGGCTTCTAGTTACCATTTCCAGCATTTCAAAACCCGCCTTTGCCAAATGTTTCAGTCAACACTTACTTCGATTTGCACAAAGCATGAGACATTAAAGGAGCATTTTGCAAAAGCAACCCAGCTTTTACAAGGCCAGCAGGTCTCATCCCTCCCGGTCCATGCTTATGTCTCACCCCCAAAACCAAATTAAACCCAAGTGCCAGCTCTGCTCTTAGACATTCAGAAATGATTAAGTCTTTTCCCTGCCTGTTAAAATCCCAGCCAAGCCACACGAGCTGACAGCTCGCACAGGGGCTTGGTGCTGGCAGGGGGTCCCGCTCCCCAGCTCCTCTCCCCACGGAGCAGCTGGATCCAGCACGGTCTGCAGGGCCCCTGCCACCCGCAAACCAACCCCAAGGTGCCAACGGCTGCTGCTGCCCGTGGCTTTGGTGACCCAGGGCTGCAAGATGCATTTGGTGTTGCAGGCAGAGGGTTGCTTTCCAAAAAAACCAAACCAAAACAAAAAACCAAGCCCCATAAAAATAACAAAATCATTCTGTGCACAAAGAATTTTCTTTTTCTAAGGGAAGTAATGCATTCAGAGCCTGCAAATATCGCAGCCCCAGCAGCGCCTCAGCATTTACAGAATCCCAGCACGGTGGGGTTGGAAGAGGCCTCTGGAGATCATCTCATACAACCCCCCTGCCACCCAGAGCAGGGTGCCCAGGATCACATCCAGGTGGGTTTGGAATCTCTCCAGAAAAGGAGACTCCACAGCCTCTCTGGGCAGCCCAGGCCAGGGCTCCATCAGCCTTGACGGTGAGAGGCTTATTAAAATCCCACTACTACGCTCCATTTATAAACTCTCCTGAGAAGAAAACTTATCTTTGAATTACCTTTGGAGAAGCAGGCAGGATATCCTCAGTCTGGTTTTCAGCAGCTTTCCTTGAAACACTTTATTTGCTGAGCTTCAATCTACTATTTTGCTACTAAAGCAAAGCATTGTTCTAGGGAGCTGGAGTGTGGCTTTGCACACAGGTCTTATGCAGATTTATTTATAATTCCATACTTATGTATCTATGGTCCTGAAACTCAAAAACTTGTTTTCAAGCATCTGTGCAGCCTCCTAAGAACTGTGCTGAGTGTGTATCTCGGGTTGGGTGAGCTCGCAGCCCACAGGGTCACCAAGGACCACTCATCCCACACAGTCACACTACAGGGCTCATATTAAGACTATTTTGAGAAGAAAACACCTGTAGTAGAAATGCTCCTCTCCTTAGAACCCCTGGCAGCAGCTGGAACAATTCAGCAGCATCAAAACCCTCCAAGTTTCATCCATTTGCAGTGATATATGTGAATATATGAATGTAAAAATAAATCCATCCTGGCTACTTTCGATGCTGGCCACAACTGGCCGTGGGGTGGGGCAGGAGTTAACATCCCTCATCCCTTTTATTTCCTCTTATGTTTTCATTGTCACCAAAGAGACCAAGGGACCCTTAAAGACTCCAGGTCTGCTGCAGTGTATCTGTCCTAAAGAAACAGCACTGAGCTTGCAGAGAATTGCTCTGTGAACCACATCCACATGTTCGGCAGGGTAACGGACACATCTGGATTTTCTATAAGGGACAGACAGAAGTCTCATGAATTGTCTAGACTGTGCAGCTGGGCTCTTGCAGGCTGCAGGACTTGAGGTTGCACCTTGAATACTGGATTCAGTCCTGGGCCCCTCACTGCATGAATGACACTGAGGGTCTGGAGCATGTCCAGAGAGGGGCAACAAAGCTGGTAAAAGGTCTAGAGCACAAGTCTTGTGAGGAGCGGCTGAGGGATCTGGGGGTGTTCAGCCTGCAGAGGAGGCGGCTCAGGGGAGACCTTCTGGCTCTGAATAACTCCCTGAAAGAAGGCTGGAGCCAGGTGGATGTCAGGCACTTCTCCCAACAAACAACCGACAGGACAAGAGGAAATGGCCTCAAGTTGCGCCAGGGGAGGTTTAAGGTTGGACATTAGGAAAAATGTCTTCCATGAAAGGGTTGTCAAGGGCTGGCCCAGGCTGCCCAGGGCAGAGGTGGAGTTCCTATCCCTGGAGGGGTTTCCAAGCCATGGAGATGTGCTGCTGAGGGAGATAGTTTACCAGTGCCCTGGCAGTGCTGGGTTAGTGGTTGGACTTGATCTTAAAAGTCTTTTTGAACCAAAATGATTCTATGATTCTATCAAACACTGCAGCAGCCAAGAAAATATTCTGAAAAATAAAAATCACACCTTCCTACTCTGCTCTGCTTCCCAAGGTCACCTGGCTTAGAAGCCTTTAAGACCCCTGGTACCTGAAACAGGAGATGTGGAGTAGAGAGTACTGCCATGTCACACGTGTAGCTTGGGAATTAGTTACTACTCCAGATTTGCAATGCAGCAGCTTGAAGCTATTGGTTTCCTATCACTGGTCTCTGCCGTCAGCCACTTCTCCGGGCACGACATCAAAAAGGCAGCTGGAAAAATGATCTTGATGGCTCCAATCCTGAGCTCCTCAATTTGAATTTGAAAACAGCTGATCATTGCAATAAACAAACCAGCTTTTACGCTTTCACACAGGATATTATTAAAGAGATCATATATAATGGCAGTGCAAAGCGCACTTACATTAGGCAACTGCTATGACTATTTTTGCCACCTGCCAGCATGAAGCTCTCCAAGTCAAACAATTCGTTGAATTACTACATACAGTTTCTCACCTAATTAAGGCTCACTATTATTTAAGCCTCCCTTTGACAGTGGAAGCAACTGAACTGCAGTCACTCAGGAAGAGAAGAAATATTATAGATAAACTGATCTTAACAGGGTCATATTGCTTGTTAAAAAGCTAAAACACTTTTAGTTTTAATTACCAGCTGTAACCTCAGGCTTTAGGAGGAAGAAGTTAAGATTAAACTGGTTATTAAGTTACAAATGCAGTCAATAGAAGGTAATAACCAGGACACAAGGAACGCAGAGGTAAGAGTCTCGCTACATCCCATGTCTGTGGGGCTAAATAAAACTCTGTGACACTGAGCCCTGGGAGTAACCAAGCTCTAGACCACTCAGCAGCTCTGCAGACGGTATCTGTGAACAGTTAATGGCACCAAAGTTTCCATCAGCTTTAGATGGAAACAAAAAGCAGCCCTGTGTTTATACATTCGGTGACTGAAGCAAGTCCTCATTAGCAAATAGACTCAAGGAGATGAAACACCTTCCAAAGCTGGCAACTAGAATGCCTGGAAATGGGATTCGCGATTGTGTTTTCCAGGAGAGTGAAATGAGAAGCTGACACCAAACCATGGCTGACCCGGCCCGGCACCCCTGGGTCCCTCGTCAGGTCCCCGCAGGACCACTCCAACTCCCCGCTTCTGTTCATCACACCTACTCTGTGGCAGTTATTCTAACGAAAAGATTCATCATTGCAGTTCGGGTTTTTCAATCCCTACCCACTGCAGAGTGGAATGACTCGTCTGCCAAGCAAGGCAGGGCTACATCCAGACAGTTTTAATTCTGATGGATGAAAACCGGATTACTTTAGCACAACTGTGATCTTCTTTTAATAACTAACAGATCAAGCACAGCAGAGCCACCTTGCTATTTGGAAGGAGACATAGGAAACTAAAAAAAAAAACCTTCAGGAAATGTAACATTTTGTATTCTCACCTGCACTAAGGCTGTTCTTTGGCTACTGAGAACTGAGAAGGTGCCTACTCCCCATCTTGCCCTCAGCTGCAGACACGGGGATGTTGCATCTATTTGGTGACCTTCTGACATGAAGCAGCAACCCAGGTTTGGTTTTCCCCTTGCACTGTAGGAGTCCAGGTACGGGGTGACTGATGGATGAGTAGGCAGAGAACATGATCCCAGTTCTCGGTCTGGGATGCTGGATCGCAAGGACAGCTTATACGCTCCAAATTATTTGCAAGGCAGGAAGGAAATAAAATGTGATGGACTATTTTTCTCTAATATAACCCTTGTTAGTCGCTCTGCAGCTGGTAGTTAAGTGCTTCCTTTTCCTCCCTAAATATAGATGAAATGCTCAGCATGGAACAACTTCAACGCCTTTCACCCAACCTCTCAAGCCTTCTGCAAGCACAGCCAGGACGCACGTGAAGCCTTCACATCCCACCCAAGCCCCCATGGTACAGACACAGGCAGTGCTGGAAAAGCCAGTGGGAAGGAAAAGGCTGATTTCCCCTTTGCTGGGAAGATTTCTTGGTTGATGGAGAGTCCTGAGCATCTTTAGCCAGGCTACTATCTACCCCCAGCTCAAAGTACCCAAGACACCCGCCTTGGAGGTACCCTGTGTACCCTCAGCACTGCATTATGGGAAATGATTGCAGGGATCTTCCTAAAATCATCTGCCTTTAGTCATTTTATGGATGACAGGCTTGCCCTGCCACAGTGGAGAACCCAAACCTAACCTAGACAACATCCCACATGGAAATAACCCAACCATTGAGCCAAGGGAGGGCCAGGGCTCAGGACCACATCTGCATCACAAGGGAATGTCTGCATCCAGGGCATGGACTCGGATCTGCTTGGGATGAGAGGTAATAGCTTCTGAGTGGAGGACAGGAGATTTAGATTAGGAATGAGGAAGAAGTTTTTCCACTCTGAGGGTGGTGAGAGACTGGCACAGGTTGCCCAGAGAGGCTGTAGATGCCCCAGCATTGGATGTCTTCAAGAGCAGGTTGGACGGGGCTTTGAGCAACCTGGTCTAGTGGGAGGTGTCCCTGCCCATGGCAGAGGGGTTGCAACTAGATGATCTTTAAGGTCCCTTCCAAACCAAACCATTCCATGATTAAGTTGGCCATGTCCATTTATTAAGGCAAAAAGGATGTTGACAGCCACTTTTCTGAGCTCACCAGCCATTCGTTTCACCCTGTTACCTGAGACCTCCGAAGAGAGCAAAAAGGGACAGGATTTCAGGATGATTCCCTGCGCTACACAGGGCTAATTGGCAGGGAAATCAATCCAGTGTCCAGGGAAGGGGCAGGGACGCTCACACGTACGCGTAGGTCTGCAGACCAGACCGAGCAGCAGCACACGATGCAGACAGCACTAAGGAGAAACCCTCGGCTGGAAAACAACCCACTTGCAAAAGCCAGGAAGATATTTAAGTGAACGTTAACAGGAGATAGTTGGCAGGCGAGCGTTTGGACACAATGGAGTGACTGGTAAACACACGTATAAAGCAAATTCAATGAAGCAGGGCAGAGTTTTATTGTAGGAATTACCAAGGTGTTAACTTTCATTCAAAAAAACTGTGCTGCAAGGGATCTGCAGCACATTCCCCCTTCTTAGGCACTTGTTATGTTCATCTCAAGGATGTATTTATTGTTACAACCCAGAAAAAAGCAGCCGCCTAAGGTCTCTCCCTGGAAGAGGTTACTCGAATTAACTGTTAAATTATAAAGCTGCTGCTGTCTCAATATCTCAGCCCATTAGTTCAGAAGCACTGAAATAAATTAGATTTTTTGGTACCATGTTTATAGGATTTGCTACAAAGCAAATAATTACTCAAGAATTTAGCACTATTGCTAAAGAAAAGAATGAGGGAGGCTGGAGCCAAAACACACCAGGCACCTCTCAAGAAGAGATGAAAAGCAGCACGTGGGGTGCAGGGTGGAAAGCTGGGAGGGGATGCAGGGAAGAGAGGGAAGAGGAGCCCTCCCACCCGGGGAGCCCAGACCAAGCCAAGGCAGGGCTGCACACAACCCTGCTCACCTTTGCTTGTCCTTCAGGCTTAAGAAGCTGACACCCAGTTGCCACCCACAAAATACTAGTAACTAATTTTTTTTCAGCTGACTGTGAGCAGGGTGCAGGTCTTCTCTGTTATTTTTTTTTAGGGCTCTGTGAGGGGTAACTAGAAAACAAGCCTTTTACTGTAAGGCTTGGGTTTATGAGATTTTTAAAGCTGTCCTTAGTGCCAGATGCAAAGCTCTCTAAGGTCAGTGGATGTATCTCACTTCCCTGAGAACCACCAAGTCCTGAAGGCTTTTACATGCACCTCACCTGTAATTGCAGAAAGATACTCGGACACCAGGAACCCACTGCGGGTCAGCAGGGGAAAAAAAAAAAGCGTGGGGGGGAAGATTTTTAAGACACTGTGATACCACAAAAATGCAACAGCTCTTATCTCAGTATCACCTCTTGATTTCCTGAGGAAAGAAAATAAAACCAGACAAAACCCAGAAGTTTCCTCTACGTAAAAATCCCTTTTTCTACCTAAATCCCCAGCTTTAAGAGCCTAAATCCTAAACTAGTATTCATCAAGTAAGCAGGTGCCAGTCAATGATTCTCCCTAAATCAAGGAGCATAGGCTACAAACAAGCTGCATTATCTCTCTGACATTTCGAGATTCTTTTGTACAGGCTGGCATTTCAATATCGGCCTTTAAAATGATTCATATGAGCATTGTTTGAACACCTTAAAACTCAAACCTAGCAGGAAACTGTGAAATAAATCACATTTCCTAATGACTTTTATTACCGTCCTCCTCCTGCAACTCCTTAACTTTTTAAAGGTACCTTTGATTTTGCAATTACTCACTACAGTTTAATTGCTCCCAGAGCACAGGTTTTCTGCAAATAATATACACTGACAAATTTTATTCTCCACTGGAGCCTGAAATTCAGAATTAAACGTAAGAGAAATAAATTTATTTTTTATTAGTTATTTTAGTACCGAATATAGATTGTTTCCAAAAGACGCCTGCTCCTAATGGCTTTGGAAAGCAAAGCAGCTGTTGAATTCCTCCTGAGCCAGTATCAATCTATTCTTGTTACTAACGGTGTTACTTAAATTATGCATCAATAATTTCGGTGGCAATCTGTTCCCTTTCTTTCCCTGGGCCCTTCACTGTAGAACGGAAAAAGAGTATTTTGCATTCAAGGATTTGCTCGGGCACAGTTGCCAGTGGCAACAACCAAGACTGAGACTGTAAATAAAGCACCTTTAAGGTGAGTGAAACCAAAAATAATGCCAAGGATTCTGTTTTTCACCGCTCCTTCACAGCTGTTCCCATAAAAGCAAGCAACAAGTTGTGCAACTGTGCAGAAGTTTTCAACAACGAGACTCTCATCACGTTCAAACGCTGACTTAAAACACTTTGGATATTTTGCAAGTGGTGATTTTAACCACCTGTTCCCTGTGCACACCAAAATGGCCCCACATGGCAAATCCTGCCCCACCGCTCGCTAAAAGCGGCTCCCGTTTAAGTGAGGGAGATGAGATTGTTCAAGACTTTAGCAAACTCAAGCAAAGAATATGCAAAGAGTAAAATCACCACAATTAGCATCACAAGAAGCTGCTCCATCAGTTGCCGAGCTAGCATGTTATTATACATTTTTATTATCTTTCTATTAAGCTTTTCTGAATCTCAGAAAATGAAACTGTACCTGATATTCTTCAGATCCTGCATCCTTGGAAAGGAATTTTTTTTCCTTTTTGACATTTTACTTGTATTTCAAACTGTGTTAATGGTATTTATGGAGGGACTTATGTTTCAAACATACCAAGTGATGGGGACTCCACCACTGCCCTGGCCAGCCTGAGCCAGGCCTTGACAACCCTTCTGGAGAAGAAATTTTTCCTGATGTCCAACCTAACCCTCCCCTGGCACAACTTGAGGCTGTTTTCACTTGTCCTATCACAACCGGCTGCAGCTTGCAGTGTCCTCAGTACATATTCCACAGCGCTCTGCAATATATGCTCTGCATTTCCCCCTCAAAGTATCCAGCTATCTCTAGAGAGTGTTGGAACAAGGCAATTGTGCGGCACCTCCAAGGAGAAGATACGGTGCCTGGTATCACACCCTGACACAGTCTCACCTTTTTGTGAGCTATCAGGAGACAATTTGAGTGTTCGTGCTCACACGCGATTTCGTAGTCGGGGATGAGATCGGCCAGCTCCTGGACGAAGCGCACCACCTCCTCGTGCCAAGGGACGTTGGCCATGGTCAGGTTGCTGGCTGAGCTTTCACCGCAGTACGTCACACCCTGAGAAGAAACATGGAAACCATCACTGTCAGTTTGATCCTTCACAAGCTCAGAGTAGTGCTGACACATCAGCCGCAACAAGCCCTGGAAACAGTCTGTTTTGTCCCCTCCTCATAGATTCATAGACTGGTCTGGGTTGGAAGGGACCTTGAAAGCTCATCCAGTCCAACCCCCCTGCAGTGAGCAGGGACATCTGCAACTAGAGCAGGTTGCTCAGAGCCCCGGCCAACCTTAATCTTTTGCTTAAACTGATCCAGCAAACGCTGAGAACTGTTTGGAAAGAGTCCATCTCTGCCTGCGCCTCCTGTATGTGCAGAAGGGGGGTGAAAATCTAAGCTCAAAGTCAGCACTGAAGAGAAATGCTTATTGTTTACTGATGAGCAGAACTGACTTGAGGACATTAAAAAGCAGCTTGTGTTGCTTTTGGTCAAAGGCCAGCAGGACAATTGAGGACTTGCTCTAATCCTACTACTCCACAAAGAGTCCGTGCTGCTTTGTGAAATGCTGAGAGCTGAAGTAATCACCCCAGAGTGAACAGCCACAGGAAACGTCGAGGGCTTTTTAATAAGATTGGACTGATTGTGGATCTCCCACCCGGCACCATCTGCCAGCCAAAAGGCCAGCACCATCGTTCACGTGCCCACAAAGCCCCATCGCTCCTGAGCTTCCCTGACTTGGCAGAAGTAAAGGTCACGCAGCGCTGGCACGTTGTATCTGCACCCAGGAAAAGAAAAAAAAAACAAAGCTAGTCCACAGCTGGGAAGCACCCAGCACATACAGGCTGATGTAACAAGCATCTTATGAGGAGTAGCTGAGGGACCTGGGGTTGTTCAGCCTGGAGAAAAGGAGACTCAGACCAGTCCTTCTAACTCTCAACAACTCCCTGAAAGGTGGCTGGAGCAACGTGGGGTTGGTCTCTTCTCCCAAGGAACAAGCAACAGGACAAGCGGAGACAGCCTCAAGTTGCACCAGCGGAGGTTTAGGCTGGATATTAGAAAAAAAAAAAAATGGCCCTGCAAGGGTTGTGAAGGGCTGTGCCAGGCTGCCCAAGGCAGTGGTGGAGTCCCCATGCCTGGAAGTGTTTCAAAGCCATGGAGATGCAGTGCTGAGGGACATGGTTTAGCGGTGACCTGGCAGTACTGGGTTAACAGCTGGATTTAATGATCTGAAAGGTCTCTTCCAACCAAAATGATCCTGTGGGTAGAGCACGGAGAGAAGTTTCTCACTGCACATCAGTCTGCAAAGCTCTATGGGTCACTAGTGTGCACAGGCAGGAGCACGAGTCTTGAGGGCAACCTCTTCCAATCATTTTCTGGAAGCATACACAAGACTAGTTGCTAATTTAGAAGTAGCATTGTTCAAAATACAATACACCTTCATCTCGGATTTAATTGTGTTAAGTCAGCAGAGATACTGGGTTCTTGCTCCAGATCCCTTCCCAACCACCCAATAAAGCAAACAGACTCAAGGAGATCATGTTGGAGCAGGACACATGTTCCTGCTGTGCCCTACACAAAGCCAAGACACATGCACTGCTGGTTTGGGTGATTTACTTGCAACAGAAGCTGAGGTCCTCTGGGTCACTGCAATACCCACCCCATGCAGCAACCACCTCCATGCCCTGCAATGATCACTGGTCAGTGAATGCAACCCCTCAAGTTCTCCTGCACCCCACTCCACCCAGCTTCAGTCTCATCATTTTGGAGATTTGATCACTTGAACCTCCTGAATTACTGGTTTAGTCTTAGCCATCACCCCAAATTCACTACTGCCTTGCTCCATCTTTATATTAGTAAAATTCTCAGCAGTATGAGGCTTGTTGAGATGTATTTTTTTGCTTATTTCTTTCTTTCCAGATAAAATTCATTAAAGACTCACTCAACTGGTCTAACTCGTGGTATGTCACAACACAGGTCACAAACCCACCGGCACCCAAAAGGGCAAACTCACACAAGAAACAGCTTTTCTTTGAGACAGAAGCCCAGCTCCTCTGTACCTCCCCAGGTGGTTTCATCACCTTTGCTCTTCAGCTGAACTGTTTTATTCCAGTCACAAAATCCCATCAAGCACCGGTCTTCAAAACAGAGTGCACACAATTTTATGGATGATTATGTTTTGCGTTCAAACGTTCTTCCGCTGTGAAGAACACTTCTACTTCTTCTAAGTGGCATTTGCATCTACGCTATGTTTACGGCACCTGGTCCCGGCTGATGCTGCTCTCCCAAGACCTAATTTACCTCCATTAAAGTTGAATATGCCATGTCCAGCAATAAACAAAGACAGATCCTTTGCAAGCACTTCAAATCAGAGCAAGGTGAACCGCGCAGTGCTTTAATAGGGCTACAAAAGAAACAGACCCATGTTAATTAGAAACCGTGTGAGTTTTGGAAGCAATTACTTTCTCGCTGGTAAATTTATGAGGGACCTCCTCTATTAATCTGCCCAAGCAAAGGGTATTAGAGCCACACGCCATCACTCAGAGCCAGCGTGGAAACAGGTTGACTGTGCACAACCAGAGACAAATCAGGGAGTGCTAAACCAGGGACTACATTAATTTTTTTAGCCTGGCTCTGAAAGTCTGAAAAGGATTTTAAACGTTCTTAGATTAGAGCAGCCAGCCACGCAAATAATGGGATATGTATCTCCAAAGTTCAGCTGTATAGATGCAGCTGCACGGAGCAATATTTTCCCCGTGTACATTATACAGATTATAATTTGAGCATCATGAAATATGTATGACTATGGAGGGGGAAAATTCTTGGGAAGCTACAACATGACTCATTCTTTTAATAAACTTCAAAGATATCACTTACAAGCAAAGAAAGCGCCGAGGCAAATGGAATAACTAAGTGCTGGGATGGCTGATTAACTCACAAGCACAAATCAATGGAAATCAGCTTAGTAGCACACCGAATGAAAGCACATCAGCTTTCAACTTCCCCAACTTCTTAAAACTTGAGTTAATTAACAGTGCTGATACCACTTAAAAAATGTGAACAGTTGATTAGGGCAGTCATGTTATGTTTTTCAGTAATACATGAAGACAGTTATTAAGACATCAAATATTAAAAAAGGCAACCATTCTATTGTACACCCTAAGCTCTTACAGCAACTTCCCTGCAGCAGCAACATCAGCGACGCTGCTTCTTAATTAATCTTTAATAGGGGCACTTTCAGCATCCTAATCATGCCACAGAGCTTGGACCAAATACCTTGAAATGCTGAAGCCTTTTGAAAAGCAGCTCAGCTCTTCTTGGTTATACTGGTACGAATCTGGAGCACTTGGGCTGGGCGTGCTCTGGAGCTCCTCTGTGCTGCTGTAAGGAGCCGAGCGGGCACAACCATATTTATGCGACACCTCGTGCCAAGATGATTATCATGGCAGCGAGAAGCACGTTTCTTCCACCGTGATTTGGCTCCTTGCCAGAGATCTTGACATCCAGCAATCACTTTAATCCACAGGTCTACAAAGCAAAGATTACTGGGGAACTAAATATGACAGCGCTTTGTTTCTCAACTCTGAAACTCCAAGCTTCCCAACTTAATTACCAACCAAGAGAATTTTCTTAACTCCTAACCCACAAATTATAACTCTGCTTAATTGAGGCCCATGTGAATTAATAGAAGAACAAAGTGCCAGCCAAGCTGCTGAGTGACAGAGCCACTGTTTAAAAACTGGGGCGGCCCTGACCCAAGACAAATACAAAAAGCCTCAAATGACATGTTGATAGATTGCACTCTCGGCAGTGAAAACGCTCATGATCCGAGCGTCGGCATTGTCCAAATTACATACACAAGCTCTCACGCATGTCTGCTCCTCGTTGGAGTGGATTTAGGCTCATTGGTTGCTTTTAATAATGGCTTTCAAGTTGATTTAACGAAGGACATCAGTTTATTTGTATCAGTTAAATCCAAAAAGCAGGGATGGAAATGGTTAGTGATGCAGCTTAACCCCAATATTTAACACCAGCTCTCCAGATGCACCACACGTAGGGCTACATGCAGATCGGTGCTACAACAGCCCAAAAATCTTCAGCAACTCCCTTGAAGCCAGAAGAATTTCTCCTGTAAAAAGTTAAACTCCAAAATGCTGGACGTAGCCTTTCATTCCAGCTCTTCAAAAGGAGCTAGTGCGGGTATTGAGAGAGAAATGGCCACGGTTAAAAATCACTCACCCCCCCTGCTCCTTATGCCCTGTTAAAGAGCGATTGCACAGAAGGAGGTGGGAGGACTAGAAAGACTGAGCCTGGAAGGCAGGAGGTGAATTTTCAGCCGGCTATGACCCACTCCTACCCTGCCTCAGCTTCCCCAGCTGCAAAACAGTACATAGTACCAGCCCTTCTCCCACAAGCAAGCACCAAGCCATGGACAGAAATTCATTATTACAGAGGCTGTTAGTTGAGCACAGTTACACTGGGGCCATCAAACACAACCAGCCTCCATACACTTTTCTACAGCTTCCCTTGGTCATACCTAAAAGCCTCACAAGCTTAATGCATTTTCTGTGACCTGTGCTTCCCACTGGTTTTAGATACTGACCTTTATTGAAACAAAAAATAGATGAGAACAATCCATTTTAGCTTGGATTTTCATCAGGCTTACATGTGCACCCAAGTCCAGTGCTGGACTGCAAAAATTCCTCCTCAATTTCAGAAATGTATTTGTATTAAACCACAGGCTTGGACAAAAGATGGACTTTTTGATGGAACTGTGGCAGGGTCACCTGAAAACTCAAAATTTAATCATTTACCTATGTTCGCAATGAAACTGTTATTGAGCCTTACTCTGTACTCGCAGCATGAAAACACCCACTGGTGTCAAGGCAAACTCCTCAGAAACATCTATTAGTAACCTTTAACTTTTAGGAAGATCAACAGAAATAGCAAGTTGGGTCCCTGCCTCTGTCAACCCCAGATGCTGATAAGGAAAGGAGCAGCCTCCAGCAGAGGCTGCTCAGGACCCACTGCTTTCTACAGCTCCCTGAAAGGAGGTTGGAGCAAGGTGGGGTCAGTCTCTTCTCCCAGTAAAGAAGTGATAGGAAAAGAGGAAATGGCCTCAAGTTGTGCCAGGGGAGGTTTAGGTGGGACATTAGGAAAAATGTTTTCTACAAAAGGGTTGTCAAGACCTGGCTTAGGCTGTCCAGAGCAGTGGTGGAGTCCCCATCCCTGGAGGGGTTTCCAAGCCGTGGAGATGTGGTGCTGAGGGACATGGTTTAGTGGTGACCTGGCAGTGCTGGGTTAATGGTTGGACTTGATGATCAATTGGCAAGTGGTCAATTTTTTTTTTAGGTATAGAAATTATATATTGTTTGGATTTATGTTATAGCAGGCACTAAGATAAAAGATTTTAACTTCACCTTCTCTTAATCTAAATGCAGACTGGAATGGCAGCATGACTCTGAGTAGATTTTTGACAGGTGGGGGCAATCACCTCTTGCTGCATGCAATTAAAAACTCATTAAAGCAGAGCTCATTTTCCTCATTATTTTAAGCACTTAAATAATCTGTACTGTTTAACACGACAAGAGGGAGGAGATTGGGACAGATACTTCACTCTTGTCCTTCCTTCCAGACATTTACTTGGCCATTTTAATTCTGTAGCAGAACCTTAGACACCAAGAGCAGGAGGTGCAGCCCCAGAACATCATCCCGAGCTCCTTCAACATGAGCTCGGTGCAAGGGTGCAGAAGAATCACCAGGGACAAGTACTTTCAAGGGGCTGAAAACCCATTTCATGAAGGCTTGAGGAAATTCTGTGCAGTGCCACAACTCCCATCTCTGCTCTGCCCACATCCTCTGCACATACTACACCATGGTATGAACAGCCCTCAAACAAAGGACAAGCTAGGCTGGCTTTTATTATTATTTTTTCTTAAATTAAAATGGATGGAGAGAAGCAGCAAGGCACTGCTCAGGCAGAAGGCAAAAGCTGCAGGATGAAGCTTCACTTCAGCAAATACAGACCTGCTTCCCAGGGGAATGTCATTTCACCGGCAGCCCTGACCAGAGCAACCAGCTCTCCCACATCACTGCAGCAGCAGCTCCAACATAAAAAGCCATGTTTGCAAGGTTGAGCACTTGCCACGCACACTTGGATATGCAGAACCTTAAAGCTACTGACACTGTGGAGAGGATGTGTGGACACAGACACCATTAAAGGTGCAAGTGCGCCCAGCCGCTCTGTGATCCATCTGCAATGACCTAAAGTCCAAATGGGGCTTCTGTGTGCTCAGTGGTGCCCAGCAACAGGCCAAGAGGCACTGGGCACAAACTAGAACCTGGGAGGTTCCATCTGAACAGGAGGAAAAACTTCTTTGCTGTGAGGGTGCCAGAGCCTGGCCCAGGCTGCCCAGAGAGGTTGTGGAGGCTCCTTCTCTGGAGAGATTCCAAATCCACCTGGATGTGATCCTGGGCACCCTGCTCTGGGTGATCTGCTGGAGCAGGGGGTTTGGACATGATGATCTTCGAAGGCCTTCTCCAACCCCTACCATTCTGTGATTCTGTGATTCATCTGGCTTTGCACTAACATGAGTGGAGAGTGCTGCAGGGTCACACATTGGAATGAGTTCCTCAGGACTCATCTACATTTCATATGAAAATCCTTTTGCCCCTTTGATTTAAGAAAGGATCTAAATGGCAAAATGCTGCATGTTGACACAAGTCTCTGACTTCTCAAACAAAAAAAAAAAAGAGGGTAACATTGCAAAAAGATCAGTTGCATGTTCTATATCTTAAATATAACAATCAATTTTGTACAACTATGACAGTGACATTATGGCATTAAAACAGAGTAAAGTAGTAAATAAAATTGATGTGTAGGGTGGTGAGCCCCTGGCCCAGGTTGCCCAGAGAGGTGGTCAATGCCCCATCCCTGGCACCATTGCAGGTGAGGTTGGTCGGGGCTCTGAGCAACCTGCTCTAGGTGCAGATGTCCCTGCTCAGTGCAGGGGGTTGGACGAGATGAGCTTCAGAGGTCCCTTCCAACCCACAACATTTTATGATTCTATGATTTAATAACCACATGACTGATTCTTACTTTACTTGGGTTTTACACAAGGGTAATCAAGGCTAATTTCTACTGGCTTAAATAAGAGAATAGGGTCCCACAGAGTTACACTGCTGTAGATACTCATGTAAATGAGAACAAGTATTAAGCCCTGCAAGAATCTAAATCTCTATCCACTCCACCCCATGAGCCTCTCTGGCGCAACAGTGGATTAGCTACATTCATTTTAAATGAACGTCATTTATCTCAAGTATTTAACCAGGAAATCCCGCTGAGATGAGCCTCATTTTCTGGCAGATGCTTCGCAGTACCTTGTAACATTTTTGTTTATTTGCTTAGAGCAGGACCAGGTCTTTGCCTGTTTAACCTGCCATGCTGGGATTTTGGGAAAAAAAAAAAAAAGAAAAAGCTGAGCCTTACCCACATGCCAAATAGATTCTTCAATATGCTTTGTTCTCAAAGAACACAAGAAATTACTTTTAATCAAAACATGAAGTGTTTTAGGGAAAATTCCCAGGTCACCAACGCTGTGTGAGCACCACCACTGCTGGGGCTGGAGGAAAGGCCAGTTATGCAAAAGCAGAGGTGACAAAAACCACCTTGAAGCATTCTCCACCCCTTGCTCATTTGATGAGTCTATGATTTAGTTAGGTCAGACCATGGACTAAGACTCTGAGAGCAGGCAGAGCAGCAACATGAACATCTCCAGCAGCACAGGCGGCACATCATCCCACCAGCAATCAACCGACACTTCAGAGAAGGGCAGCCAAGTAAGGAAGCCATCCTTAGGATGACATCCCCTCCGTCAGCCTCTCCTGTTGGTACTTGGCTGGACTTTCTCATCACCCTACAGCAGCACAACTCAGCATTTATCAGCCACTCCAGAATGCATCTCCCTCCTTCTGGCCAAGAAAAGGGAAAAGTTGGTTCCATGCTTGAAGTGAGAAACCATGTAATCCCCTTGCACTTCAAAGGCACAGACAGTGCAGCAAGAGCAGAAAGCCTTCACAGCTCCCTACCCAGCTGAATCTTCTACACTTCAGAAACGCTGCTGTTTAGCAGGAACTGCCAGATGAAACTATGTGAAACAAATAAGGCCATGGACTGGGCTAATACTATACTTAGTGTGAGCTTCTTCCCCTCTGCAGAGCACCAAGCATCCACTTTTTGGAACATTTCACTTGCTCCAAAGAGGCAAGGAAGAACGGCAACCGTGTTAAAAACCCACTTGCTATCACATAAAGCCATCCCATATAAAAATCTGTGAGCAAGACCTTTCACCCAACTTGGGGGTCTATTTAAACGCAAGCCAGTGTCAAGCAAATCCCCTGCTCCAGGGAAGACATCACTAAATTCTGTGACTTTTATAAAAGGATGAAAACACAATTTAAACGCCAAATGTTTTGCCAGCACAGAGTTGCACCATTTGTCTCAGATAACATCAGTTCAGCTCTCGCAAACGGGCACTGCCAGCAATGCTGCTCACAAGAGCATGCTTCACACTCCGAGCACACGAACCCTGCTTTCCTGGCTTCAAAACTGAGATCACGGGACAGCGCAGTTCTATTTAAAAGCTCAATTAAATGGAAAAAAATGAAGACTATTTCAGAGCCTGCTGGTGAATGAGGTGGAGCAATGCCCTGACAATTCACTTTTGCTGCTGAAGCTGAAAAGGAACGAGTATGTTTTCTTGTACTCAAGCTGCTTTCTTCTGTCTTGCGAGGCTTAGTTGCTGTCAGACTTGCTGTATGGTTTTGAGAGCTTTGGAAAATCATCCTCCCTCCACTAGGCTGGAAACAAAGAACAAACTGCAGAAGATTTTTTTTGGGGACTTTCAGTATACAGATGGCAATGAACCTGCGTAACACTGTAGTGTTGTTTTTAATGAGAGCTGTGACCAGGGAAGGGAAGACTTTCCCCATCGCTTCCAGCCTAAGTACAGCAACTAGCAGAGAGATGCTGCATCCTTTGAAAAGGTTTAAACCTGAGCTTCCCAGAGTCCCTGGGGCATTGCTCTTGGGATTGGAAGTGCAAGAGACTTTCCACATACCAACTACAGACTGCTTTTGGGGCCACAGTACTGGCACCAAACCATTCACAGAGGAAGAAACCAAGGTACAAGATGTTCTGCCCCTTAGCTTGATGACACCATGATCTGACAAGGATCAGCAGCCTGGTAGACGCTTCTGTCCTCTAGCACTTACAGAATTCACTTACCTGCTGGAATATTGCTAAAAAAGGGACATTTAGATCAAAGCATCCCACTTGCAAATTTAATTAAATAACATTAAGCAGGATACACTTTAAAAAAAACCCAACGAACACCACCCAACAAACTGCAGACTTGTATCAGTCCACAGAAAGACCCAAACCCACCCAACAGCACAACAAGGTGCAACTCCTTTGAACCCCTTTTGCAGATAGGGTCGGCAGGTACACAGGCAAGGCTGATTCCCCAGCTACATTACCTCGCTACGTGGTTTTTGGGAGCATTACATGCCCCTCAGTTCATAATTTTGCGAACATGGTGAAGTGTTCAATATATAACCCTTCCTTGGAGAAAAGTCCTCGCTGGCTGAGATCTGACAAGAACTTTGAAGTATTTGAAGTGCAAAGACGACGTTTGTGACTGAAGCAGTGTGGGCAGTGGCCTGTCTCAGCTGGAAGGGTGCTGGGAGTACATCTATGGCCACCTCTTTCTTCACTTATTTCCCTGGCAGCCCAAGGAAGGATTTTTCCAGGGAAGAGCCACTGGGAATGCTGAACTCCACACTGCTGGGAAACTACAACTACGAGGCTGAATCCTTCCCCAGGCACAGGGAAGGCCCTCTGCCTTAGAGGAGACAGATGCTCGCCCTGGAGAGCGCTCAGGGGAATCTATGCTCAGAAACATTGATTAGCTTCCACCTGATTGATTTTACTAATTAAAGCTGCTACACATGACAGCAGTCCAGGTAGCACGCACACTGACAGCCTCATACTTCACACTGCCGTGCACAATCCTCTCTGCCCTCACATGCTGGAAGGATCCTGTACAACCAGTACAGGAAGACAGTCTGGAGATGAGGGGTTGGAAGGCCCCCAGAGAAGCCCCCCTCCTGATTGGTTTTACTGGAGGAATATAAAGCAGCCTGATATACGCTGTGAAACCGAGGCTTTTTCCCCAAACCATACTCAAAGTCTTATTTTGTATGAAGCCATCAACTTCAGCACATTCAGAGAGCAAGAGACCTCTCAGTACTGCTAATAGCAAAGCCTGTGGGGTTTGTTTCATAAAGGAAACCACCGTAAACTCCAGGATAAAAAAGGGANTCCTGATTGGTTTTACTGGAGGAATATAAAGCAGCCTGATATACGCTGTGAAACCGAGGCTTTTTCCCCAAACCATACTCAAAGTCTTATTTTGTATGAAGCCATCAACTTCAGCACATTCAGAGAGCAAGAGACCTCTCAGTACTGCTAATAGCAAAGCCTGTGGGGTTTGTTTCATAAAGGAAACCGCAGTAAACTCCAGGATAAAAAAGGGAATGGGAGAAAGAAAAGAGGAAAGTCCAGAATTAACAGAGCTGCAAAAACACAGACCTGGAGCAATCGTGCTGGTCTGCAAAGGAGTTGCTGGATGAAAATGCTGATAATGATTCTTTACAGAATTGCAATGTATCTTTTTTACATTCTCTATATACTAAATTGATTAATCCCAAGATAAAGCACCTCCTGCCCCGCTGTATCTCACACGCTCCTGTTAGCAGCTCTCCCAGTCCCAGAGGCTAGCATCTCGTAACATTGGGATTTTGGGAAAAAGCACCACATCAGTAAGCCTGACACAATCAACTTTTCCCCCAATAGAATTTTAAGCCAGGATGGGAAGAATAATACCACGAACAACCAGATTGTCCCAGAATATTTCGTTTAAAGATGTTGGTTGACAAAAAAGAAGTATCTATTTATCAGTCTCTGCTTTCATGAGAAATACAAAGCAGAGCAGAGGGTTACAATTCTGCTCAGCAGAAGTTGGTGCTGGCTGGGACAGAGCTTGTTGTGCGTGACACTAAATACTACTCCAAATGCACACATGAAATGTTAGAAACCTGGCTGCCTCACTTGAAAAGCAAGAGATAAGTTCCTTATGCATCACTGAGACCTTTGGAAGAACTGCATTTACTTGTACAAGCTTAAGACCATGGCAGGGGGGGAAATGGGGAAGAAAAGTAATGTTGAACAGGGGGAGGGGAGGAAGCTCCATGCAGCTCACCTTGACCTCGATGAAGTCTGGTTTACCGAGGGATATCAGGTCAGCATAGGCTTTGAGTTCATCCACATTCCAAGCTTTTACCAGTGTCAGCCTATAAACTGTGCGCTGTTGCTGAAATAAAGGTAAAAAATTACATTAGCGACATACTCTGACACAGGGAGAATGTTCCAGCCCTGTGCACAGCTTCAGACGGGAAAAAACATAAATTATTAATTTATTCCAAGAACCCAGGGGCTAAAACCAGACCTGAACCAGGAGTCACCTCACTTGTTCAAGAAAGCTACTCCCCAGCATCTGCGAGCTAAGGTGCCTTTTGCTGTACAAAGACTTCTCTTCTCTCTCTATATCACAGACAGTGTTTTTTCAGGAGCTTTAACTTAAGGGGAAAATAACCAGGAAGTTTCTCTCTCTTTGATTTGCTTCCCCAGGCATAAAATCTCATCATTAAGTGCTCTACAGATGCCTTTATTTCCTCCAGCTGGATCATCGGGCATTGGTGACTTCTAGGCAGGATGAACAGACAGACCATTGTCTGAACTCTTCCAGCCCATTAGATGGCAGAGAAAAGGCTCTCCTGTGACCAGTTACACAGAACAGTTATTGGAAGTACAACATGACGAAATCACAACCAGGCAACACTAAAAATACTCCACTTATGACCCAGCATTACAGACAGCATGGTGCAAACCATCAGAACAAACGCTGTAGCTGCAGCACTAACAACTGCAAGAGCAGTGTCCACCTCATCTGGAGCCTAATGAGGTTCAAGAAGGGCAAGTGCAGGGTCCTGCATCTGGGGAAGAATAACCCCCTGTACCAGTACAGGTGAGGGGTTGACCTGCTGGAAAGCAGCTCCACAGAGAAGAACCAGCCCTGGGGGACAACAGGTTAACCATGAGCCAGCAATGTGCCCTCATGGCCAAGAAGGCCAATGGTCTCCTGGGATGCATTAAGAAGAGTGTGGCCAGCAGGTTGAGGGAGGTTCTCCTCCCCATTTACTCTGCCCTAGTGATGCCGCCTCTGGAGTATTGTGTCCAGTTCTGGGCTCCCCAGGTCAAGAGAAACAAGGACTGGAGAGAGTCCAGCAGAGGCTCTGGGCTCCCCAGGTCAAGAGAGACAAGGACTGGAGAGAGTCCAGCAGAGGCTACAGAGATACTGAGAGGACTGGAACATCTCGGTGATGATGAAAGGCAGACCTGGGGCTGTGTAGCCTGGAGAAGAGAAGTACTGAGAGGGGATCTTATTAATGCTTATCAATATCTAAAGGGCAAGGGTAAAAAGGATGGGGTCAGACTCTTGTCAGTGGTGCCCAGTGACAGGACAAGGGACAATGGATACAAATTGAGGCCCAGGAGGTTCCACCTGAACAGGAGGAAAAACTTCTTTGCTGTGAGGGTGTCGGAGCCTGGCCCAGGCTGCCCAGAGAGGTTGTGGAGTCTCCTTCTCTGGAGAGATTCCAAACCCACCTGGACGTGATCCTGGGCACCCTGCTCTGGGTGACCCTGCTGGAACAGGGGAGGTTGGACAAGATGATCTCCAGAGGTCCCTTCCAACCCCCAGCATTCTGTGATTCATTACCCTCTGCAATAGGGCAGCTGGATTTCAGGGCCCAGCATGGACCTGTGCTCTCCACCCTACTGCCGAGCAGCTCCCCATCACACCAGTGCCTCTCCAAGATGCCAGACGTGACTCATTTCCAAGCACAGTGGCAGACAGCTCTCTGAAAACTTCTTTCCTTGGAGTTATTCTGATTTTTCCCTCTAAGGACTGCTCAGAGTTGTTACTGGTGACAAAAGGATTTCTACTATTAATATAACCACTTGGGTATGGAACAAGTCCAGTCTCACTGCTTGCACCTGCTTGTTTCCATCTTTCCCCTGTTCTTTCATCATCCACTAACAATTTATTTCACTTATCTCTGGAATTTCTTTATAGAGGAATCTTCCAGCAAACTTGTTTTCTTGAATTAACTCATTTTCCTTTCTTGGCACACTGTAGACTGTAAAACGTGACAAAAGCACCAGTTTATCCAGAGCAAAGAGCACTGTAACAAATCCACAGCAACCAATACTTCATGGCCAGGGCCAGGCTGTATCCCAGGACTGGGATCAAGTTCTTGTGCTCCAGAAAGTCCAGGCTTACACGCAGGTTGAGTTGAGAGATTCTCTCTTACCTATCACCTATGACATGCCCATGGCACACAGTTACCTGACCTTCAATGCCATGTGCGGGAAGCATGTGCACTGCCCAGTTTATTATATTTTTCAACCCAAAAGGATAAGCTAGTAAGGAGATCTGCTACTGAACTGAACTTTCCATCCCTAAACCTCAGACTGATCCCTACTGTGATACCTCTGACAGTATCCACTGGCCTGGGGCAAGGCAGGGACAGATCCCAGGACCCTGGGTCCCAGTCCAAGGCTATTAAAAAATTCATGTTAATACCCAGATAAAACCAATACTTCCCAGTACCAACCCCCAATCTAGTCATATTTTACTTCCTCAGAGCCTCTGACCTATATGAAAGTAAGTGAATTTTGCTGTCTATATAGTAAAAAATAAAAAATCCGGAGCATCTTCTTCCTCTTGCCAACACCTGAACACATCCAGGGGTAGGTCTTCAGAGTACATACACGAAGAGAACTAAACCCAAGGCAGGCAGAAGTGTTCCAACACTCACTGCCTGTCTCCTATCATGTTGGGAACTTAAAGCACCAGGTAACCCTGCAAAATTCTCCAGTGGATAAACCCGAGCAAGGGTTTGATACCTACAAGGAGTGTCTTGAGAAAATATTAAAGGTAGAGCTTCTTAAAAGAAGTCTGTGGGGAGTAACTTTAAAGAATTAAAGAGAGAATGATTATTGAAGGGCAAATATTACAAGAATTAAATAGCTGGCCTCTACTTTCCCTGTAGCATATAAGCACCTATTTAAGAACAAGAGGCTCTTATGATTTAAATGGATTGGCAAAGGAAAGGCTCAGACCAAGAGTCAACAGGCAAGTATGAAATCAACAGTTAACTAGTAAAGAGAAAAACAATGAACTAATAGGAAAAAATAAACATATAATTTGCCACAGAACAAGGAAAGAAGAAAGCAGAGGGTAAATATCTAACAAGAGGAAAAACTCCAATACACGCATGCCTGTCAATCATCTGAAGTGATTAGATTACCCAATTAATCGAGAAATGTCTCCCCAAAGGTCAGCTCAGTGGTAAACAAATGCAGGCAGCTTCAAGGCAACAGTAAATAAAAATCATATTTTAATACCAGCCCCTATCAAAGCTGCTGATCCAGACCCAGTCCTAGGAGAGGTTGGGTCTCCAGGGTACTCATCAGAACAGGGAGTCCACCATGAAATAAAGCCTTTAGGATAATCTCTTTTTTTAGGCAGGATGGTTTTGTGACAAAATTGAGGGAAAACATTTCAGGATGTCTCTGTTGTGCATAGAAAACAGCCTGGAAATGAGCACACGAGGGGGACGGGGCATTGGGTTAAATCCAGCCTGAGCAGCATCGTCACTGCTGACTGAATGGTCTGCAGCAGCAGAGGATATAAAACAGGGAAAAAAGAGAAAAATCTCAACCTTAACACAGAAATAAATCACAGGAAATCCATTTGTGGGATGAAAGTCTCAGAAAAGCTGCTTGATCCTCAGACAGCAGGTACTTGCTATTTGGGGAAGATGAACACAACACATAGATAATGTGAGACGGGACCAGGCAGAAACTGGTCTCAAGTGCTGGAATTCAGGGTAATGAATAATATGAATAGATGTATGGAAAGAAAAATATTTATACCCAGCCCATGTATGAAGTGGATCACCTCGAGCTTCACATGTCACCTCTGCTGAGCAGCAAGGGCAAGACCTTTAGGTGACTGAAGTGCTGGCAGTTCAGGAGGGCACCTGCTACCCTGAAGGACACGTGTGTGACAAGCATCATCTCCAGTACTGTTACACTGCTCGGACCAAGCGTAGAAAGTGCCACTGAGTGTTCTTCCAAGGTTCAATTCCTTTACAAGAGCTCCAAAAGGATAGAAAAGATAGCAGGCAAAGAGTGGAGGCTGAAAGCACCACTCGCAGCAATAAAAAAAAAATTAGTAGCGTCTTTGTTGGCAGCAAAAACTGAAGTTAGCTGAATGTAGGGAGACGAATCTGGGAGTGCCACGCTGTGATTTTGAGGGGGTCACACTGGTTCTCCTTTCCTTCTCTGCTGGCAGATGAACATGCCAAATGCACCCACAGCCCATAGGAGATCATGCTGGAGGGGACGGCCCACAGCTCGCCTGTCGTGGAAACAATATATTTAAAAACCCCCAAGTCTAGTCTATTAAAAATGGATGAAATCAGATTGCAAAGAAACATCAGTGGTTATTAAAGAGAAAACAAATACACTCTTGGTTCTTATTTGCTAGTCCTCAGCACTGCCCTTATGGCCATCACTGGGACGTCTCTCTCTGGGACAGCTCTCCAGGAGGAAACAGAGAAAGGTTTCCTTGCTTCCTCTTAAATATGCAGCTCAATCCTCTGCCAACACAGGAGACTGGTCCCCTGGGGTTCAGAAACACAGGACTGACCCTACAGAGCCCTGCTCCCTCCTGGGAGCACAGGCACAGTCTCCAGCACTTGTCAATGTCTTTTATACATGCCTGGCTGTTTCCCAAATGTTCCCTGCAACTGCCAGAGCAGATGGGGCAGGTTCAGGGAAGGTCACAAGATACTGACAGCAACTGGAAGAGCTGCCCTGCTTCCCAGTGCCTGCCACCAATGCAGAGGGAGGGTGTGACATGGAAGCTGGTCTGAAGGCATGTAGCCACCAACAGCTGCTTCTGGCTGGAGCTGGTGAATATATCTTCAGGCACACATGACCAAAACCCAGCTGGACCAGCAAAAATAAAGACATTTGCTAAAAATCTTATGTTGGCAGAGGACATCATGTGCAATGATGACCACCAGGCAGTCTGCCAGCCTTCCTTCCCCTTTCCTCTGGTGTCTGAAGTGCAGTCACTTGTCATCTTGCAAGCCAGAGTGAGTAAGGACACCCTCTGCCCAGCACCCTGATGTCTACAACTGCCAGGACCACCTCATGAATGAGCCCTCGAATGGTTTGAGTTGGAAGGGACACTAAACAATCTAGTTCCAGTCCCCTTGCCATGGGCAGGGACACCTTCCAGTAGACCAAGTTGATCAAAACCCTATCCAAAACCACATCCAGTGATGGAGCATCCACCCTTCCCTGGGCAACCTGATCCAGTGTCTCACTACCCTCCTAGTGAAAAACTTCTTTCTAACCTAAATCTCCCCTCTTCCAGTTTGAAGCCCCTCATACCATCACTACAAGCCCTTACATAAAGTCCATCCCCAGATTTCTTGTAGGTCCCCTTCAGACACTGAAAGGTCTCCCTGGAGCCTTCTTCTCTTCTCCAGGCTGAACAACCCCAACTGTCCCAGGCTAGCCTCACAGCAGAGGGCTTCCAGCCCTTGGATCATCCTCACGGCCCTCCTCTGGACCCGCTCCAACAGGTCCATGTCCTTATATTTTGGGCTCCAGAGCAGGATACAGCTTCTTCCCTTTATAATCTAAAAAAATGGGCTTTAGGAGCTAACCCCTAATCATTCCTTGTTCTCACAACTAACAGTCTGTTCTCTCCCCCACTTCAGAAATGCAAACACAAATGCTTTTTCTGGAAAAAAAAGAATAAAAGAAAAAATCATTTATTCATTTTATACTCATTCTGCAGAGGGACTAAACAAAGGCCACCAAAAAATGGTTCAAAGCTCAGGCTGAACACAGGAGGGATGCTGTCAGAGCCACGTAAACACAATATTGCAAGAAGGGTTTTGTGGAGAGGATGAAACGTTATCAGTTTACTTTCATCACAACATTCTCTAACATATTTAAGTACAACACTTCAGTGAGTGTTTCTTACAGCAATGAAGGCTGGAGTGAAAGGAGATATTTTTCTCCCATTTAAATCTCATTTTTAATACTCTCCAGCACACGTCCTAGATTATTTTAGAAGTTCAAGTACTTCATCAAACTAAAACTTGTAAGTGCATCAAAAGTACTTCCCCCCCAGGGCAGCACTAACTGACAAGTAGTAAGTGCAGTCAGTGTGTATGATCCATCACTTCAATAACTGAACCATCACAAAAACTGTATTAACTAATCATCACCAATGGTGAAAGAAGCAGGTAAAGAAACTAAAACACTGCCAAAGGGATAGAGGAAAAAGGTAGAAAAAAAATCAGAAATTAATATTGCGACTGAAGAAACCTCTTTCCAGAGGGCAACATCTCTCAAGAGAGAAAAGCCACTTTTAAAGTAGTAGTAGAAGGGACAGATCAAAATGACTAAGGGCTTAATACCACAAAATGTTTTATACAAGTAATCCTTACAGACACCCGGCAGTACAAATACACAATCCTAGTTTATTTATGAATTATTGGTATTTGGTTGTACAATAGGGCCCCAGGAGAGCCTCTTAAATCGCTGAAAAACAAGAAATGAGAGCTTAAGCCCTGAGAATGTAATGATCTAAACAGTCAGTAAAATATAAAAACAGTCTGTAATGCTTTGCACCTCATGCTTCCAGGAAAAGGAACCACTATTTCACTTCACTTCAGAATAACATTAGTGGAAAAGAATAAAAGTTAATATGATAAGGAGCCTTTTGGAGAGGTGAAAGTTGAGGGTTCAGAACTGCATCTATTTTACACAAAAAGCTCTTTATGCAGTCAATGAGCCTGCCAGGAAGGGGCAGCTCCGGAGCCTGGGAGGACCACATGTACCCTTCAGGTGGCAAAGGACAATAAGAAATGGGGAAGAAAACAGGAGAACATGCCTTTGTAAATAGATACCTGGTGGTGCAGTAAAGTAGATGGAGCCAGATTCTTCCCAGCAATGCCCCAGGAAAGGACAAGACACATGGACACAGGCTGAAGCACATCAAACTGCATTTTTCAATGAAATTCCTACAGGGAGGGTGACTGCACACCAGAAGGTGTTGCCTGGAGAGGCTGAACAGTCTCCAGGCTTGGAGCTATTCAACACTCAACCCACTGAGCTGATCCTGCTTTGAGAAGGAAGATTTTACTCTTGCCCTTGGTAAAGCAGTTGACTCAAGAGGAGATGCGACTCTGACAGAGCACATCATCGTAACGGCAATGAGCACAGCTCAGAAGCATGAAGCTCATCCTTCAAGATGCCAAAATAGCAGCAGGAAAGGCCTGTGCAGCTGCTTAAGGACAATTAGCATCAAGTATTGCAAGTACTTCATGCTGGGAGATGTTCCTTCAGGCCAGTGCACAGCTCTAGGGAGCAAAGGGACAACACATTTCTGTGATCCTGCCCAGTTCTGATGAACTTCTCCAACTCTCAACCCACAATCTCAGGTATAAAAAGCTGTTAATGAGGTGCTTTTGCCTGTCCAGAACCTCCTCAGCCACCCCAGCTATGCCGAGCCTGGTGCAGAGCCCAACCTTGGGAGCAGCAAGTAGCAGCACTGACATTTCTGCCTGTTTCCAAGGCGGTTACATTTGTTTGAAACCATGCTAAGATTTTCCTAGTCCTTGAACGTTTGCAAACAAACATTTCCGGCATGTGCATATTTTGCTGATGGCCATATCTCAAAGCCAAACCACTGAACACACCTCAGAGTGAGCCCATGAGGTTGACACTGCTCTCCAAGCACTCCCTGGCCTGGCAGACGTTAACAGAGGAGTCACACGTCAGTTTGACAAAGTGCTCCCTTCCTGCTTCAATAACTAAGAGGGATTGAGTCTGCCTTTTTTTTTTTTAATCACTTCTTTTTAATTCCCTCCTCCTCAACATTCATCTTTTCATGGATCGAATATAATTATTCTTTATAAAACATCCTAAGTCTAATCTCAGGAGGAAGAGGGAAAGGTGAACATGACAACTGTGCTGCCAAGGGCAGGTTGCTATGAGTTTGGCTGGGGCAGGGGAGCATCTCCCTTCTCCAGCCAGGGCAGGGAGGCAGTGGGAACAGGACTGGAGAAGGCTGGGACAAAGGGCAAGGAGTAGATAAATTTCCTCCTCTAAGACCACGCACTGAGGTCCTACCTTGGACTGTGTCACTTGAACTTGATCTTCTGTTAGACCAGAGTAACAGTGTCCTACTGTTTGGAATTAAATATCATAACCCCCAGAGTTTTATTTCAACTTGCTAGCTTAAAGTCAGACATTCCAAACACTTGTATATCTTCCTTAGATGAACTAATGTTATTGTTAGAAAATGACATTTGATTCACAGACTCCTCAACACAAATCCATATTTTTGCAGCTAATGAATCTCAAGCAACACAACCAATATTGTCAGCAGAAACATTGCTTAAATGGAAAAAGCACTCTTGGGGGGGAGCAGAAATTATGGTGCAGACCCTAAACAAAAACTGCTCTTTTTCACCTAACTTCACAGACCTTTTGCAGGTATTAGATAAGTGGGAAGCCACTTCAGAAGTCAGCTTCTTAGTTTCATTAATGATTTCTTATTCCCCTCAATGAAATGCTTGACTTGCAAATGCTGGACGACCTGTTTTCAGAGCTTCCTAGCTGGCAAGGACCTGCTCTGGTCATGGCACAGAACAGCCTAAAAATCAAAACCCCTGTGCAACCCCACAGCCTGTTGGCAGGCTCCTTGCTCTCACGTGGTGGCAGTGGGCGAGCTGCCCTTTGGAGCAATAGTCTCTGCAACAGAAGAACTCGTCCTCTCCAAAGACTTGATTCGGTTCCCTTGCTTGTGTTATGCAACGCCTTACACTAACTGAGCGAGTCCTGAATAAAGATATCAAAGCAATTTTCACACTTGGAAATTACTTGTCACAGGGATGCGATCAGAAAAAAAACCCCTGCAGCCAAGTATCTATTCACCATATTCAATAATACGCATCTTTATGCGTAAAACCCCATGAAGGATAAAAGATCCAAAACACAGCAAGAGGAAACCTCAAATGCCAATACCTCCCAAATTTCACAGCTTTCCAAACCCTTCCAGTTCAGGTGTGGAGACAGTCTCTGTAAGAGCACTGGAGGCCACTTCTGTCTCTCCCAAATCCAGCACTGCTGAATCTCCAGTGTCCCAGAAGCTCTGCAGATGAGCTGTGACACCCATCACACTCCAGCAGAACATCACCAGGGAAAGTCTCAGTGCCCTTGAAAGGATGGCAGATTAATCTGTTCTTTTGGCAACCAGGATCCTCCCCTTAAATAAAGGGCTCATCACTTCATGCAAGCTCATCTATCACTACACAACCAGCTCTGAACACGGGCACTGGCAAGATGACATCCTCCTAGAAGTCACATTGCAAACCTCTGAGCAGATTTACACAGCAGAGGAGGTTTTTGCCCCTTCCCAGATTAACTCAGCACAGTGCACAAAAGTTTTCATCTTCCTTTCTTCAGGCTAATAGAGTCATTAAAGCAAAAAAACCTGAATAGGTTATGCTGCGTAGGTATCTTCTAAAAACATACATTGTTCGAGCATTTGCTATTCATACACCAGCTTAAAGCAAGTTGAGGCTTTGTCTTCCTTGCTAAAAAAGGTGCATATTACCATAGGATAATTAACACATTAGCTACTCTGCTGTAAAACCAGAGCAAAGCTCAGAACTTTTGAGTTTACTGCTAGAAAAGTGAGAGCACTCAACTCCAGCAGTTACCTGCATATCAGCCCCACAGCCCGTGGTCTTCACCCAGGATCTTACAGCACTTATGAGGACAGTTGTCCTCATATCGTCCCCAGAACAGGGGAGAAAACCAGCCTCATCACCACCACCCACTTTTTAGACCCTGCGCAGCATTTGAGTTCTGCTGCAAGAAACTAGGATGTTTCCAACAAAGAAAACCCAAACTCAAACTTCAAAGACAAAAAAAACAAACGAAAAACAGATCCCAAAGCACAAACCTGGCACTATCTTTTGATGCAAAACCCATTCCTGTTCTTTGTGAAAGAATCGGGTAACAAAACCAAATACAATGAGGGACTGCTCCTACATCTTGTCTTGACACCTGGATTCCAAGTGAATCCCCTCAGATAAAGGCCAAAGAGCAAAGCAGCCTGTAATTGTTTCAGTTTTCATAGAATTCTCTGAGAAACAAAATTGTCTTTATAAACTATTACCATTCTGAAGTGGCAAGTCTGAGAGCCATATGAAATTTCTTTATTCTTCTAGAGCCTTGAAAACAAGATAAAAAAAGCTGTCATGAAAAATAAGTACAAAGCCATAGAATCATAGAATGGTTTGGTTTGGAAGGGACTTTAAAGATCATCTAGTTCCAACCCCCCTGCCATGGGCAGGGACACCTCCCACTAGACCAGGTTGCTCAAAGCCCTGTCTAACCTGGCCTTGAACACCTCCAGGGATGGAACATCCACTGGTTGCCCCTCCCAGGCAATCTGTGCCAGTGTCTCACCATCCTCATAGGGAAGAACTTCTTCCTAATCTAAATCTCCCCTCTTCCAGTTTGAAGCCATCACCCCTTGGTCCTGTTACTACAGCCCCTTGTAAAAAGTTCCTCCCAACACAAGTCTGACTTCTGGTCTGCACTTTATTTTACAAGACAGAAGTCAGTCAACAGAACTGTTCTCATATCATACAAAAAATCTGTTTGTATTGGCCAGCTCTGAAATTCTGCCTTGAAATAAAAAAAAAAACACTCCTGGAGTGAGACAAGCCCTTCAGCACTAATTCCCAAGCCAGAATTTTAAAGCAGAAAAGCCTCTGAGCAGTCCTGCTGATGTATTGAGAATGAGAATAAGTGATCCAGACTGGAAACCAAGGAGAAAGTAAATCAAAGTTCATTATCTTCCCTTTCTAAACTTGCATCCTAACTCACATTTCCTTCCACAATCATTCTTCCTGTACCCACCACCGATTGCTTCTAATCTACTTTATTGCTTCACACTTCAGTAGAAATTAATCAGTTATAGTTAAAAATATCTAGACATAAACCGAAGTATAGCAATAGCCTTGTTCTGAGACCTAAAAATGCTGTTCTTAAGTAAATCCAGAACCATGGCTGGTCCTTAACCATTTCCATGGACTCAATTTTAACCCACTTACTCTTGTAAATCAGCACCAACAATATACCAGTGATTACTTTTCAGTATTTCCAGGGCAGTTTCAAGGAATCATAATGTAAAATTTATACTAAGGGAAAAAAGCTCAATTCACTGTAACTTAAAATAGAAGAACAGCATGAAAATAGATCAATATCAAATCCTCAGCAAAAAACTCTTTAAGTTTGCTGTTAAACAGACCACACAGCCTGACAAAATTTCATTTCCTGGGGAAATAGAGTGTGTTTAACACCCAGCAGCCAGAAAAAGCACTAGCACAAGCCTGGGTAGTGTTCCCACCAAGACCTATGCCAAAGAGTCATCACAACCAAAGACAGCCTCAAATCTGAGCACAAAATGAACTTGTGGAACTAAAAAGCCCTTTCACCAGGATAAGAGACTTCGGCAGCATTCCAAGTTTGTGCCCAGGTCCCACTGACTTTGAAAGGACTTAAACTAGAAGCTTGACAGGGGATGCTCTTGTGAAGGCTCCCAAATATAGGGGAGATCAGGACCTCTTCTGCACAGGCACCTTCCAATGAAGCACAGCAGAAGTCCTGTGGGTCAGAGCAGCAGCTGCTGCAGCAGCAGGGACCTGCCACACAGGTACCAACTGACAAGCACTTTGTCCAGCTCCAGCTGCTGCTCTTCAACACAAAGTGAGGAAGAGCCCAGGAGCTCAGCCAGCAGCTGACCCTCTCAGCCACCTTGGCTCCATCCCATCTGTAAAACAGCCCCTTTGCCAAAGAGGTGCAAAATCCAGGAGAACCACTGACTTGCTTTGATCTGACCACAGAAATGATTTATCTACCTTTACTTTTTATTTATTTATCTACCTTTACTTTTTTTCACTAGGAGTGTGGTGAGACTTACCACAGGTTGTCCAGGGAAGTCATGAACATTCCATCACTGGATGTGTTCAAGGCCAGGTTGGACGGGGCTTTGAGCAACCTGGTCTGGTGGGAGGTGTCCCTGCCCTTGGCAGGGGGGTTGGAACTAGATGATCTTTAAAGCCTCCTCCAACCCAAACCATTCTATGATTCATCTGGGCCAGCACTTTGCATGCAAGGTCACAGGATGGGGTAGGCTTACCTGTGCCTGGTCAGGTGTAGGTGTAGAAAAGGGAAGGGGCATTCAGAGCCAGTCTGGGGAAGAGCTGAAACCACCCTCTGGGACTTCCCACAGCCTCCTTTTGTTTCTTACTCTCCTACATGTCCCAGCTCCACTGTGTCATATCCCTCTAGCTCCATGACCTAATGCCTTAGGCTTGGCTAAATGAGGGTAGCCTGTGGGACATGGTGTGGTGGTCCTGGAGATGCACCATTTCAAACATGTCACTTAACAGTCCACAGTTGTGACCCCGGCAATGGAAGGAAGTCAAGAGAAGGACAATATTAAGAACAAAATGCAGCCAAGGAGGGGAGCTCCAAAGGGGGTGACAAGGAGAAAAGTTTACCTCAAAATAACATGCAAAGTATCTTAGCGTACAGATGGGAGAACTTGATGAAAAAGCTTGAATGGCATTTGTACGTGCAAAGAAATAATGAGAGGTAAGAGCAGTTTCAAAACACAGCCCAACTTCAGCCAAACGCTTCTGGCTAAAGAACAAACTGAACATCCACCGAAGCCACGTTGGATCCAACGGAGGAACCCAGTCCCCCCACGTCAGCTGCCAGGTGCTCAGGATTTTTAAGCCATCCCAGCAGTTATTTATACATACAGGGAAAGACTTGGATTTGTCCTTACAGACCTCTGTAGTTGGAAATCTCAGCCAGGAAAACAACATCCCACTGAAATTTTGCAGGCCTCAAAAAGAATACTCCTCCAAAACAGTGTTTATAGCTCAGCAATGGGGGATACAGGATGGAAGAACAAACTGCACTTTAAATAATCCTATAATAATGATGGTTTGAGTAATTGCAAGATAAAAGAGGCATCATGTCTGTAAGGTAAAAAGAATCCAAGATTTGACAAAATGTCAGTACTGTCATGGTGAAACTCAGTCAGCACAGCCAGCAATGCAGACATGAGGACACATGACTAACAGCCCGGCACACAGGCTCTGCCGAAGCTGGGGAAGGGGCTATTGTACTCAAGAGAATAAAATGACACTCGTTCCCTTATGAAACACCACACCAGCAATGCAGCTTCAAGAGTCAAATGATGAAAGCAGAGATTAATCCGCCATAAAAACATAATTACCTTGTTAAAAAAAAAAAAAATCACTCACAGTCTGCGAAGCAAAGGATTTATAATATTTTTCTTCTGGGTTTTGTCCAAATCATCTAAAAATAGAACTGAAAGCCCCACCGTGGTTTGCTGAAAATCCTGCCCATTTCATTTAACAAAGAACAACATAAACAAGGAGTCTGAAATAAATTTCTTTCATATTGATTAAGCAATCTTCACAAGCCTACTGCTCTTGGAAAGCCCTAACTCAGGAGTTGGGCTCTAAAGCAACATTATGGAAAGGTAAATAAACTTTAAACATTTTAACTGCCCATACTATTAAATAGTTGAGCTGGGGACTGAGAACACTGCTGGAAAGTGCTGGGGCAGAGCAAGAAGTGCCAGGAGATGACATACGGAAAGGGGACATCCCCATCCAAGCACACCCAGGAATGCTGCTATATATTCTCTATGCTTCTCTGGTTTTAGCGCTAAGCAGTTAGAGGAGATCATTTCCAGTGCATCTAGTATCAGTTCCCCCAGACAGATTCATGAGCACCAAGTGCTCTTCTGGGATAACAAGAAAGAGAGATCCCCAAATTAGTCAGCGCAGCAATTGCACCCAACTATTGCACTTAGAAATGGCTGAAGAAATTTGACAGAAGCTGAGCTCACCCATCACAAAGGCCTTAATTCTGTAAAAAAGGAAAAAAAAAAAAAATCAATCACCTTTGATTTGCCAGCTTGCTTTGACCTTTTGTCACAGTCAAATTACTGGCTTTCAAGAAAATAAACTCCACAAGTTTCTATGAAAGATGCTCCAGCAATTCAGCAGCTTCAGAGAAGACTCTGAATCCATGTGTTGCATTTCCTGCATTTCTTACATTGGCAAATCTAAGACCAGCTTCATCCAAGAAGAAAATGCAGGACTTGGCTCTCAAGCACACCACTTGCAAGTCAACAGGGCTCCAGATGGGTTACCTCAGCAGCTATGGAAACGATGGATGGGGCACATGGTTTGGGAGGTCACAGAGCACCCCACTGATCACAGCCATCACTTACACCTACCAGCAAGTGTCCAAAGCTACAAATACCCACTCACACCACCAGCTCCCTTTGGATTTTTGAGGGCTGAGAATCAGGAACAGGGTCAAGGCAAAAACACCTACATGCAGCAAGGAAAACCAGCACTTTGCAGGAGCTGGTTTACTGCAAGATGTCAACCTGACAAAGGAAGCTCAGGGTCAGATTCTGCACTGTAACCCAAAGAAGCTGAAATGGGAGTTGAGGAAGAGGATTACGGACAAGCAGAACACTGAAGACATCACCACTCCGTGAGCTCTATTGCCACCTACCTGCTGTAGGATCCCGCCCTAAAGGAGAACCAGAAAAAGAGACAGAGTGCTCCTGAGCTGCTGCAGCCCCAAACTAAATGAGGTCAAATCCCCTTCAGCAGCAGTCTGAGCCAAGCACGCTGATCTCACCCTGAAGCAGATGAAAGCCTGCACCACCAGACAACATGTGGCACTGAACAGCCCTAGCCTGTTCTGCAAGCCTGGACCCAGCAGCCTGTCCTCTGTCATCCGAGCTCACCTGCACTGCTCACTCCATCATAGCCAGCCCCTTACAAGAGGATTCCTCACCCCCTCCGAAGCAATAACTCCTCCTAATTTTATTTGCCTTGCACGAGTCCATGAGTACATTCCCTCTGCTTCGGAGGTGCACCAGCACACCCGTTAACCACATTCCCATAGAATCCACTTTCTTGTTTGCTGTGTTTTGCCTCAATTATACACTCATCATCCAAGATGAGAAAATAGATCACTCTTGCAGATGCTTTGTCAACTCATCTTTCCTGAAATGTCAAATGAATAGATTCAATGAGCCCGATAAATGCTTCTTATCCAAATTATCGCGCTAGAGCCATTGATAATTGGTCAGCAAGTAGATAAATCCAGCAGCTACCACATTTAGCAGAACGGAATATTATGCAACGCTCTGCACAATCCTAATCTACAGCACTTGGCCCAGTTACTTCAGCTTTATAGGCTTAAATAAAAACAGGTTTTGAAATAAAGCGCAGATACAAGTTTCCTTTGCCTAGTTTCCCCAAGCAGAATTTTAGACTCACTCTTTGCAATAGTTCACATAAAAACACACACATGCTTTGTCTTCTCAGGGTGCTTTTATGATGATTGCTGCTCTATTTCACAACTAGAGAACGAAAATGTGAGAAGTCAGCCCCAGGACCATGGAGCCTGTTGGGGCAGTTGGGAGTTCTGGCTCCCAGAGCCAAGCCCCAGGGAACAGAGCAGCCCTGTGCTAGTGACTGGGTTAATAAATGACAGAAGCTCTAGAAGGGGAGAGAGAGACTGGTTTGAACCAAGTTCTCCAAAAGCCAAGTCTGGCATCTCACATGGAGCCTCTAGGAAGAGCCCAAGGCAAAAGAAAGATGATGTTTAATAAAGGTAAGAATAGCAAATGCTTCTTAAATGTTAAGTAGGAGAAAAGCAAAAGAAGCCAAGTAACGTGTGCCAGTTAAGGAGTGAAGAGTGAACCTAGAAGAGGAGGAGGAGGAGGAGGAGGAGGAGGGCTCTGTTTCTCCCACTTAGACTTCATAGGTCAGAGCCCATTTCCAAAGGGCATGGGAAGAAGGGGGGGAAATGCCTTTTCCCAACGAGGGTGGCAGCTGGGCAGCCTCTCTGCAGCCATAACTGCTCCCCTGGCAAGAACAAGCAGCAAATGAATATCCCACAGGCCTGGCTACCCCAAAGCACCAGGCAGTAATGAGGAGCAGGGAACTGATGGGGAATAACAGGCAAAGCATTAGACAAGGACTAAAACAATGTGGATTTTACCCCCACCTCTGCCGCAGGCTCACTGGGTGGCCAGAGACATCTCGTGCCTTCCCCATCACCTCACTATCCTGTCTTCATAAGACACACAGTGACAACTGGCAGCCTGCAACAACACATCATTTTGATTGTGAAGTATGTTTATGAACATTTGTCCCCTTTTCTTGCCTGCAAGCAAACCAAGAGATCCTGGAACAGCCAGAAGAAATAAGATTTTACTCTGTCTGCAGCCAAGAATCTCGCTGAAGCCGTTTGGATTGCTGCTTGCTGTAAGCTGAACTGAAAGGAGATGATGTACTTCAGAGACAATAACTTAATATTAAACATCATACCTTTGTAGCACTCATCATATTGCATTTCAAAAGGCTTACACCAGAAGTCTCATTAGCAAAGCCATTAAAACAAGCACACAGCTGGTGGAGAGCATTTACTGTGCAGAAGAGTCAAATTTGTCTAAATTTATAGTGGCAAAATTGATTACCGATTATAACATCTGTTGCAACTTTTACATTGAAATTCTCTTTAGCTTGGAAACATCAGCTTAGGCTCTACAAACCAGCTCCCCTCCCTTGGTAACCATGTATATAATCTCCATGCAAATCAAACTTGCTCTCTTCATAAAAGCAATTGTTACTGTCATATATTATATAATAAGCACCAAAACGTGCTTCAGATGTAACTCAATGTGTTACACTACGTTTGTAAGCCAAGGGTAACTTGGAAGAAAGGATCACGTCAGGAAAAAAACCAAAAGACTAAAGTAAACAGTACCAGATGCAAGCCTGGAAAGGTTTAAATATGCAAGCTGGCATCTCATCCTCCAGAAATGTAAAAGCAACTACCTGTAAGCAGTGTACAAATGCAGACCTGGAAGATAATGAGAAGTTTTATATTTCATGCCGTTCTCTGGACAAGCCAGCCCTAGGGAAGGAGTACACAGCCAGATCTCAAATCCATGTGCTGTCAAATATGTGATACCCCAGGACAAGCAGAGTTAAGAACTTCCCTTTTCCATCCTTTTTTAATAAAGGAAAAAAAAAAATACAATGCCACACCTTGCCCACAGAGCCATGACCCTGTTTCTCTATGAAATCTTAATTGCTTTGAAGTAGAAAAAGATTGAGAGCAAGTTTCTACCCAAGATCTAAAGCAAGAGTTGCATCTGATGTCTAAAGACACAACCCTACCGAAACCCCAGAAAGTGCCAATAAGCTGTTTCTTTTGCCTGTTGTGACCCTCCAAGAAGGACAGGAAGGAGAAGGTTCTGCTTCATCATCAGTTCCTGCAGTGCCATAACAGCTAATAACCCAAAGGGCTTCCCCCCCACCATTTGTTTTGTGCACGGCTCCAATCTGTTTAAGAGAACATTGGCACCTCTCCCCTGAAAGTTAAAGCAGTTCAGCAATGCCTACTCGGTGTCTGGCAGCACAGCAAGTCCTACAAGGTACAGGGTATTGAGCAGACTAGACAGGATTTATCATGATTAAGTCAAGAAGATACAGACAGCAGAGGTGACACCACATCAAGGTTGGAAGAGTGCTCCTCAGAGCATGTGAGTGACACCAGGGCCCTTTTTCCCAGTGCTTACCAAGCCCATGAACATTAATGGGCCAGCAGCTACTTGCTTCAAGAGTTGTCCTACTCTCCCAACAGGTAGAAAAAAGCATGCCCAGAGATGTTGCAATGTAACGTTGAACTACAAACAGGGCATGTTCTGCTGGTATGACCATCACCATCTTTTCTCCAGTTATTTTCAAACCACTTGGGTAGAAACCTCCCAGCACTTCTGCCCACTGCTTCCCCACTTCAGTTATCAGCACCTCACTGGGGGATTCCCATTTGTCATGGTCAACATCCCTATCGCTTGCGAAAACACTAGTGACTTACAGACAACAACAACAAGGACAGCAGTTTTTGAAGTTTCTACAGAACCTGGTCTATTAACACTGGGGGAAACAGAGCACAAAGTCAAATCACAGATGGATCACACGTCTGACTGCTGTGGATGAGAGCTCACAGAAGATTGGTTCCTTATTTTCTCGCTCAGACAGCACATTTGGTTAACACGATTTTTGCAAAAAGCACCAACTTGATCATAAAACTTCAAGGGATGGAAAATCCACCCTCCTGAGCTTCTGGACCCTCCTAATTTGTACCTCATTTCTCACTTGGATATAGCATTCTGAACCAGCAATGTCCAGAAGAAATGCCTTTCAACCCCTGGAACAGATTTCTCATCCTTATGACGGCAATAAGGATTCACATCTTCAGTGCTTCCTCCAAGTGCTTGTCTACCAAGTCAACTCGTCTCTCAATCATTCATATGAACTCCAGTCTGTCAGAGGACAAGACTACGAGACTTCTCAAACATGATGTTTGGAAAGGGCATGTTCTAAATTGCACATTTCACTGTCTTTTTTTCCCCTCAATTTAATTTGGAGGGCAGAAGACACATGATGAGAAACAAACCGAGCCTTCAGGGAGCCCACCTGCTGTTTAACAAACTCCTCTCAAAAAACATTTGTGAGCATAGGAAATTCAACACAGATCATCTCAGCAAGAATCACTCTAGAAAGGATAAAGCTTGCTCCAAATAGTATGGGACAAAGAAGAGGTTTCTTGCTGTTTGCTGCAGAAAAGTGTCACAAAAGGTTTTTATCTTTTATTCCTGAACTTCCTTTGAAAATGCTGTAGCAACTACTCACCAACATACTGTACGATGCTGACAGATCATACTGGGAACAATTCATTATTAAATTCACTCCTTTATTAAGGGCTCAAGAATCTTGTGCAGAACTTCAGTTATAATCATGGAATCTGTTATCAGTATAACTGCCTTGCTAAGGCAACAGATTTGAAGCCCACCTCTTTGTGCAGCCCCTTCCGCTTCTATTTCTAACGTGAATCAGCCTGCTTTTGGTTGACCGGAAAGAACAGCCAAGGAGGACAACCTCAATCCCTTCTCACCTAGAACCGTGCCCTCTCCTCTTTTCTCCCACTCATGTGCTTGGATTATCAACATTTTGCAGCAGAACTGGTCTCTATCTACCCACCCCTGCAGCACCAAGCTCCAGGGACATTCAGCAGAGACAAGTGAGTGGGGCAAGGGTGCAGGAACAGCACTTGCCAAACACCACAATGGCAAACATAGCAAGGTGCAACTTGTGGATTTAAAAACTGCCTTTGCTCATTTTTATTTTTTAAAGAACACAGATCAAACCTACCCATGATTCCTATTAGCTGTGACTCATATCAGCTGCATGGCCAGCTTGTCTCAGTCTCCAGAGGACTGAATAAGCCTGGATGGTTTGTCGGGCAGTATGAAAATATGGAATTTATATTTTGTTTCCAGCTAGATCAGCCTCACTTTCCCCATACAATGCATCAGCGCTTCCTCCTCTATTCTGAAAGGGGAGCTGGAGCTTCCACCACCTTTCATTCAGCACAGCCCCACAGAAGGGTGCTTGACATCACACGTGAACACAAAACAACGCGCTCAAAGGAAAATAGAAAGGTGCTTCTGTCCAGAAGCAGCTCGAGAGTTTCTGGGTACCAGGACCATGTATAACATTAAGAGAACCTAACACAGCTTCCCCAAGGCTTCTCGCTGTCCCTGCGTGTGATGATGCAATATGCAGCTGAGCAGGGGCTGGCACAACAGTGTATTACCAACTGGAGCAACTATTAATTGACTCTCGTGTTATCAGTGTTTCAAGGACCCTTCAAAGTACAGTTGCTTTGAGGAGAAAATGCACCTGCTAGTTGAGCTTTTTTCCTCTCCTCTTCACCTTGACCAGAGTATTTTTAGCTGTATGGACAGACTTGCCAATACTTTCACCTTCAATTCTTTGCAAGGAAATCTCTGACAACACACAGCAGCAAATGAACCAGATCCACCCAGGGTCAAGGGAAGCAAAAGGAAAGAAATTATGGGCAAAAACAAAGTTTTCAGTATTTTTGCCCCTTCTTTTCACAATCTCTTCTACTCATACAGAGAACTTAAGTTTGTAACTGATTTCAGTAAGCTTAGAGCTTGGGCTGAGATTTTGCTTAACAAGATCAGCCAGCACACACACACAAACTGCTTGGTCAAGCTGGCTTTGCAGAAGAAAGAGTCAGTTACACCGAGTCTGATATCTACTAATATAAGTACGTTTGGCAGAAAATGGTCCAACATCATCATCTCTGAAGGCAGAAAAATTCATTATTCAAGGGAAACAGTTTCTCTTGTCTGTTCCATCTCAGCAGGTAACATGTCAGCTTCTGCCAAATCGGTAAACAGAAGTACTTGTGCTTCCATCAGAGCACAGTATCAGTAAATATGAGGGAAGACAAACTCATGAAGCACTGTTCTTGTTAATTCATGTGATGTTGGGACCACGAGTGCTTCATTAATTACTACAAAACCTGTTACACAGACGCAGTTCTGAGCTGACAGCAGCAAACATGATCCCATGGGCTTTCAGCTGTCTCAGATGGACACAAACTTCTGCAAACCACTGACAGCACAAAGAGTCACCCTTGCTATTATGCTCAGATCTACTGTTTTGGGTAAATCTTTCAGAAATCAGCAGATTTCTATGTAGCAGGAGAGTGACCAGAGTTAGCAAACTCCAGCACCCACATTTAGATGTCCTTTATGTACTGTCATTTCAAGGGAATCTTTGAGAACCAGTGTCAAGTGCCACATGGGGGTTTATGACTGAGACTTCCTCAAATTTCCAGTTTTCCTTCAGCAGCCTGCTTTCAGTGTAAATGCTTTATTAAGAAGTCTTCTGCTATTTTATAGTCTCTTCATGTCTCATAGCATCTTACATTCACAGCACAGTTTACTGTCCCATTGGACACACATTCTGCTCTCCTTTTGCCATTAAATTTCTCCCCACATGGAAAACGGATCAAACTTGCTGGGCTTTATAGAACTTAATGTACAAAACCACATAAATATACACCCAACACATCCAGAACCCAACTCCACAATCCGTCTTAAGTCTCTCAAGTCTTCTACTTTTGTCCTGAGTAGGTAAGGTGCTGAAAGAATTTAAAAAATATTTTAAAATACATTCTTAACCAGGTACCTTTTCAGACAAGGCCTTCAGACTATCTAGAAACCTCTGCCAGAAATCCTTAAAGAGGGGTCGATCAATTCTCTTCAGGCTCTCTTTGGTGCTGGCATCCACGCTGACATATAACTGCGTTACTGGCCCAAGGTTCCTTGGAAATAAAAAGGAGAAGGGGATTGCTGTTATCAGACATTACTGCTAGCTGAATTTGTTTTCCTGCCAAAGCACACAAAATACAGTAGCTCTGAATAAGCTGCTCTGCTGGTCCAGTAGCAACAGGAACTATACAGTATTTACAGGGAAAACTACCCAAGTCCAGTAGTTCATCTCTGCCAAGTGACCATCACCTTAATAGCAAGATGTTACAACCTACTTCCAACAAATAATACACCACAAAGCTAAGAACATCCCTTACAGGGGCCTTGGTTGACATTTTAATTATCTTTCCCTCACTGAACTGGAACATATTTCACTCCAGTGTAGCTGCAACACATTCAGAAAGTCTTCTCAAATCAGGCTGCCAGAAGTTCATGTGAGGCACCCAAAGGGTTCTCACCACAGCCCCCATGGCTAAAAACAAAAGCTCAGCCCCTTCCTTAAGTTCTATTTGCCCTGGCCGATGGAAAAATAATCCCATTCAATAGAAATATGGCCATAATTCAGCCAGTTTCTATTGCTGGACACAAATTTACCTGACCTGGCATCAGTCAAATCATTTTTTGAAGTGAAATCAAAGCTGTTTAGAAATAAACCCAAGCACAATCCCCCAACATATTCTTCTTCCACTTCCAAGTCTCTTATTTCATATAAATTCTACAGTATAGTCTTTCTGGTCACATAAACGCCAGCGAGCATGGCATCTGTGAGCCCAACACTGGTAAATTCTAAAGAGATTAAACCTCCTCTGCTGTGTGAAGAGCCTGAGTTGAGTCTAATCCCTTCCAGAAATCCCAAAGCTACAGAGGAGAAGCGGCAACGCCACCGTCCATTAGCAAAGGGATAGTGAAGGGCATTAAGAGGAACAACCCAAAACCAGCTCCCTTGTCACAGGCAGAACTGATAAAGGCAGCGAGCGTAACACACCCACCCCTCGTGGCACCTTCCACCCCGGGGGCTCCGAGATGAAGTGACAGCATCCTAATGGCACCATGTAGCTCTGCAGCTCTTAATTTCAGGACAACACTTTGCAAGCATTTTTTGTGAAGCCTCTTAATGAGCAGGCTACAGTCCCAGCTTGATTTGGCTCTGTATAGAAGATGAGAAGAAATTAGAAACTATTGTTCAGCTGCCAATAGGGCCACCTAAAAATACACCAGCCCCCCTGGCCTCGCCAAAGGTGACCAAGTGACTAGAACTGTCTAGAATGAGACCAGAGTGGAGCTACTGGCATGCAGAAAAATCCATTTAACATTCAAGGAACCTATATAAACGTATTCTCTCTGTATGTATTTAGACAGAAGAATGAAATAGCCCAGAACAAATCTAACATTTTTTGTTAACCCCCCCACCCCGTTTTGTAAACAAGCCTGTCTGCACTGGCAGCCCAAAGCCACAATCTCCAAAAATGACCAAATGTTCTAGGCATAAGTGAATTGAAGTATTCAGTTTCAGAGAACACAGCCAAAATACTGTTTTCTGTACTTAACGCTGCATTTGCCTAATTAAGAGGGGCCCCACTGAAGACAGAGAGAGTGGTTTTTCAAAACATGTGCTGCGAAAAATCATCCGTTCTCTGAGGACCTCAATCCTAAAGGCAGGCAAGAGCCAGACTCACTGTTATACTGGAGAAAATGAAGGAATTAGAGATCCCAGGGAGGGATTTCTGCCCCACACTGCTCCAAAACAGTGGTCCACAAGGGTCTGCCACAGCTGGGCTTGGAGCCAGGATGACCTCATACATGATCTGCCAAAGAGGAACAAGGAGAAAGGGCAGTCATGGGTCCAGCCAGCACCAGGGAGAAGCAAAGCACAAACTGCTGTTCCTGGAACACAGCTACACTTCCTAATTAACAGGAAATTTAGTTGCATGGTACTAGGATGGATTTTCCAACGTTCCTTCTTAATTTTTGGTTGTAATTTCCAAGTTAGCTCTGACAGCTGAGATTGCATCCAGGAGATCAAATTCATTGCATTTACCACATATGAACTTGGCAGAAATCATGACTGGGTAGAAAGGCACAACTCGAGAGCAACCTATTGACTCCAAGCCACCAGCCATGAGATGGTTTCAGTAGCTGGACAGGACACAACGATAGTCAATGATACAAAGAAGAGAAACATCAGTATCAGAAATGAGCATTTGCTTTTGAGCACTAATAAGCATCTGCTTGTTATTGATGCTCATAAATGCCAACAAACACAAGTGCTTTTGTCCCAGATTAGTGCCTGCGAACAAGAGGAGGAAGAGGATAAGAGCCAGGTAACAGTTCAGTGTAAGCTCACATGCTCTAAGACCTCCTAAACTGTATGAAAACGTGTGTGTGCCTGGAGGCTGATGAAGCTGCAGCCCAAACATGAGAGGAAGAGGAGAAGGCAGCACAGGCAGCACCATGCTGGAGACCCAGCAGGCCCCTCTCCCACACCCGAACACCCCAGGTCATTCCCCCCATTTCCACACTGGATGCCAGAGGTCATGGTGCCAATTTTACTCCTAACTTTCAGGCTACAGCTCCCCTCTGCTGATGATGGCAAAGCAAGCTTGCTGCATACTTCAGTTCCCATATTAAGCACATCATTTGCTTTGATGAGCTGAAGATCAGTGGCAATTTTTAAGACAGCAAGACTAGCATTTTGTCACTTTTTTTGCTTCTCTTTTTAAAACATTCAGCAGATCCTAAGAAACACAGCTTCAAAATATAGCATGTGCTCTTTTTTTAAAATGCTATTTTTAGGAAAGAGCAAGTTCTGTCTCTCAGGCACATAATACATGGCTTAAAGTAACTTGATGACACAATTATTCAATCATTTAGAATGCCTTTGTAGTGTGTAATTACTCACTCAAAAAATTGCATGCCCTCCCCCCTTGCTGCCATACTCAGACCACGCGAAGGAAGCAAAAAAGGAAGCTCTACCAGAAAGCGTGAACATGGAAAGACACTGAGCTGAGCGCCAAGCTCAGCGATGCACCAAAGCCACCCTGTGCACAGCTCTGCTAACACGCTCACACAGCTCGAGGGTTGGGCTTTGTCAACGTTAAGAGCTGACAGTATTCTGATGAGTTCCCAACTGCCTTGCAGCTCACACGACATTCAGCATCCTGCACTTCCTTGCTACATTGCTTCAGATTGTTAAAAGGAGCCTGGATGCTCAAGAAGATCAGAAACAGGGATTCTTTGTACTTGTAAAGACCCTTTCAGAGTTTTCTGTCGTGCCCGGTGACAGGACAAGGGGCAACAGGCACAAACTGGAACCCAGGAGGTTCCATTTGAACAGAAGAAAACACTTCTTTGCTGTGAGGGTGGCAGAGCCTGGCCCAGGCTGCTCAGAGAGGTTGTAGAGGCTCCTTCTCTGGAGAGATTCCAAACCCACCTGGACATGATCCTGGGCACCCTGCTCTGGGTGACCTGCTGGAGCAGGGGGGGTGGATGAGAAGATCTCCAGAGGTCCCTTCCAACCCCCACCATGCCAGGATGCTGTGAGCTCATTAAAGTGTTCTGAACATTTAGCTCAAGCCCCTCTGAGAGGAAGGTTAAAAACTACTGATCCTGCTTGTGCAGATAAGTCTGTGCTTTCCACCTTTTCTTATCCCACACTCCAGGCCCTGCTGGAGATGCTGGGTTGTACAGACTGGTTTGAGCCCTTACAGCTGGTCTTATGGAGTCAGAACAAAGATCAGACTGCAAGATAAGCACACAAACCAAAAGGGCAATTTATGAGTTCAGCCTCCTCTCTAGCTGTCGGAAACACTCACACCAGTCATCCAGGTCCCCAAGCACAAACAACTCACTTGCTGTTCTCCTTCCCTCGTACCTCTGGGAGGTACTATATTACATTCTCTTCGCTTTCAGCAGTAATCACACTTTAGAAAATATAGAAAAGAAAATCAAGCTAAGAGAGAAAAAGAAGAGAAAGCACAGGGAGATTAATCTTAAAATCAAATAGATGTTGAGTGGGCTCTCTCATTGTCAGTGCTCATGCGGAGCTGACTCTGATGAGTGATAAAAATGGAACTAAAACACAGGTCAGCACTCAAATGTTTTAGTAGGGAAATATTTTGTCCAGCTTTTACCTGATCTCATCTGGGAACTGTGCATTTGTAACCAGGAAACTAGAGATGCCATGCTGGTGCAGGAGCTTCACAAACCGGTTGATCTCTGGGTACATGATGGGCTCTCCCACCAGTGACAGCGCACAGTGCTTCGCTGTCATTGCTTCCTCAAAGCGATCTGCTTTGACTCCTGACACACCTGCAAAAAGAGGGAAAACAGGCTTAAATCAACCAAACCCCCTCCTAAACCATGTATCTGTACCTAAAATACACTCTGGCACAAGGAAAATTGAGCAAAGCCAGCTGGAGCTCTCCTGAACTGGAGAGGATGCCAGGCCACAGGCAGTGCCCCCTGAGCCAGCTCTGCAGGAAACCACAGAACTGCGAATGCCCAGACACGTGGCGCTGGGGCTGCGTGTCCTGTTAACCCTGCGAGCCATTCTCTAGTAACATTTGAGTCACGTTTTCCATTGCTAAGACCTCAGTGATGCTGCCCAAATGTTGAGACAAACACAAGAGCCAGTTTAATGCCGCATCACGTAAGCATCTTAAAAAGACAACCAGGTTCTGTCTGCCTCCACTGCTGTCCCACCATGGTCCCCCAGCCCCATGAAGACCAGCTCTCCAGAGAGGCTGGGCTTGCTTCACCAAGCAGAGCACCAACCACCAGGTGAAGCCATACTAGCAACCACAAGAAATGCCACTCCACAGAGGATGCGTTCAAAAAACTCACATGACATCGTGAACAAGGAGAGACATTTCAGAACAAAAACTCAAGGAGCTCAACTGTAGCATCCACGTGCTCTCTGCAGGTTTGACCAATCTGAGCCACGTTTATTATACCCATGGGAGGGCCAGGGAGAAGCCAATACTCCTCCAGCCCATCCATATCCGACCGAGCGCTCAGGACTCCATATGAAATCATCTAACTATAAAAAAAAGCTTTTGTTCCAAATATGTCACTTCCCATTTTCTTGACATGCCTTGATGTACTCGAATAAGATCTGTGGTTTTAGATTGGGGGTTGGTGTGTTTAAAGAAAAAAAAACAAAACAGACTTGAGTTTGAAACCAGGTCCTCAGCTCACCTCTCGTTGCCTAGATGCTGGAGCTCAAGCAGTACAGAAAATTACATGCTACGCTGCAAAGCCAAGATAAAAAGAGGTATTTGTGGATATTGCTTCAGCCTCACGTAGAAAAGCTGGTTTGCAATCAGAGTGAAGCTTAGTGCATTTTAAACCAGCCAAGCTTGGTCCTGAGTAAGTGACAGGACTAATGGTTATTCTGCAGAAACCTGACAGTACTAAAATGAGAACTTTATTTGAAAAGAAAGAAGGATCTCAACCACACACTGAGATTAAAGGACTAACTTTTGTATTCTTAAAGCTACTGTAAGTAATTTTTGGAATTAATTAATTATTCTCTCTCAGCATCTTGCACTGGACTACGATAATTACTGTGCCAGCTTTATAAGCAGACAGAAAAAATCCCAACATCACATAAAATTTAAGAGTAACTTTCTCAAAACAGTTTACAGCAAATCTGGCATATAGTAAACACACTCCAGAGGAGGGTAGAGGCTTTGTATGCAATCATTTGACCATATAAATCACAAACTTGACAGGGATAAACCAAACAGGATTAGTGGGTATTCCAGGGAGCACATGAACCCTCCCACACTTTTGGCTGCCGTACTGCTACAGCACTCAACCTCTGCTCCTGTAGATGAGCCTCCTCCTGCCTTCAGTCAATGAACTCCAGCAAAGCCAGAGCCTAGGCAGATTTCATACAGCCTGCAGCCAGTCCAAAACAGGTACAGGAACCTGAGAAACCTCTGCAAGAGGCAGTGACCTGCAGCTTCTAGCTCCTGCCAAGCTCAGATCTCAGCAGAGTGTGCAGCCTGAGCCTTCTTTGATCAGCACATCTCCTTTGACAAGCTGGTTCCAGCTGCTCTCCTACTGGTGCACTTTAATTTGGCGAAGAAAGGCAGCATCTGACACACGCCCTTAGGGAAGCTGGTTGTTGACTTCAGGTACCCCTCTACAAGTACCCCTGCACCAGTCATCACAAATGCCTGGGGAGACAAGGAACCTGTTTTATCCACTCTAACAGCAGGACACACAGGTACTCTTCACATTTTCTACTTCAGGTCATGCTTTTTTTGTTGCTGGTTTTGTTTTTCCCCCCTCTCCATTTTTCCCGAAGTTGAACCAGGGCTGTATTATCAGAGACTCCCACTCTCCTATTTTTTTTTAATTTTGTTTCCATTCCATGTGTGCCCTTTGCAAGGGCACAGAGATTTAGTAGTTGCTACCTAGAAAACGTATCCATCAAACAAATGACTTCACACCTTCCCAGCTCTATTTCCCTAGCAGTAAGATGTCTCTCCGTCAGTTACTCTAAAAGAGAATTATGTGACATTACATTAACTAACATCTGTGGTCTTCAAAACAGGCACAGACTACAACAACAATAAAAGAGAAGACAATGGATCATCTCTAAAAACATGCACAGGGACTCAGAGAATAAAGGGCTATCTTCTAGGATATCCTATAGGATAGGGGATCCCCAGGAATTCTTCTGTTCCTTCAAAAAAGATCTCATTTCCATTACAACATGTGAATAAAGTATCAGATTAACTCACCATGCCCTTTGGCACATGGAGTTGTCCATGTGCGTACCTGAATGCAAAGCTGTGGTACAAAAAGAGCATCAAGTTTATTCAGATAGCTTTGAGTACAATCTGAGCAGGATTATCAGTCCCTCAAGAGCCTAAGGGCTCTCTAGGAGATCTCCTCTCCTGCTTTTCATCACCAGTAGCCCACACAGCCTGGTCTGCTCCGTGTTGGGGGTCAGATGTGCATAGCACCCTGCCAGAAACTCCTCTGGAGTCCTTGCAGCTACCCAGCAGCAACCCATCCAACAAAATTATCTAAGTCCATCTCACTGCTCAAGCCTTGGGGTTGTTTGTGGAGTTTTGGTGTTTGTCTTTTTCTTGAAATATCAATCATAATAAAATCTGACCTACTATTTGCAGGGTGCTGCTAAGTTTGCTGGAAGTCAACAGTCCTGTTTGCTGCCTGAGACGCTTCCAGCCTGGACAGAGGACAGCTCTGGCACAGCATTCGGGGGACTTCCATCCTGTGAGTCGCTGCCCATGTGGTAACTCCCCCTGCTTCAGCTCACCCACAGCCTTTCAATTCAATCTTGCTTTCACAATATTTTCACATGCACCTCAGGAAAGCGACAATGTAAAATTCATTAAATGTAGCAGTGAGTTACCAGGCTTTTCTTACTGATTTTTCTTCTCTTTAATAAACCTTTTGCTTTTAGGCTCCCAAGACAGGAAGCATGTTGCCACCTATCACTCTAAAAAAGTAACACACCTTTTCTTCTTCCACTTTGCAGCATGGTTCTAGTCCAGAACCTTTTTTTCCTTCATCCTTCTCCTTTCACAGTTCCAGGTCAAGGGTAACTGTGCTGAGGATGCACATGCAAGTTTCCAGGAATATTTATGAATTTAACAGAAAACAAGCTCCAAAAAGAGAGAACTAGGATGTCCTAGAAGGCCTCTCAACACTTTAGGAATATTTTCAGATGCTACCAAGTTCATCTATAATCTTTCCTGCTCCCCAATCTTTTATATACTACACCAGGGGGTAGTAAGGGAAGGAGAGAGTTATTCCTTAGTTTGAAGTTGGGTTTAAACAGATTCCTGTGCTCAGCTTTCAGAAGAGGATAGGGCTTGCAAGCATCTGCAAAACAACTTTTGCTTCTCCCTTTGAGTGCAAACAGCACACATTTCTGCCATACAGGGGCAACACTTCCACCACACTGCACAGCTCGAGGGCAATTCCTGCCCTCACAAGCACCCCCTTAACACCCCATCAGCCACTGCAGGCAAACCCAGCCATCCCTCTAAACAACTGGCTTCTTCCCAAGCAAATAAAATCGACTATTTTGAGACAATTCCTGCCTCAAAAGGATTGTTATCCACCACACTGCACAGCTCTAGCTGTTAATCACAACCCTTTCAGCACACCCAGCTGCACTTCAACTGATCTAAGAGCCTGGTTGTCCAACAGGCTGGATAAAAGAGCAGAGTTTGAAAGTACTCAGTGCCTTCAGCATTAAACTTGAACACCCTTGTCCACAGCCATAACAGTCTTCTATGGTTGTTACAGCCTTCCAGACAAAGTTTGACATCCTGCATGTTCTTCACGCATACAAGTCACCTGTACCCAAGGCCCTGCTGTGCTGGCACCATGTCTCACCAGCTGGGTTCACAGGCAGCTGTGAAACCCCACAGCAGCTCTGGCCCAGCTTGCCAGGCAGCACTGCCACAGGCATCCTGCTTTTGCTCAGCACCCTCCCTGCAGGCTGCCATGCAAAAGAAACACCGAGGCAAGGGAACAAGCCCTGCACTTCATTATGGGCTGCCCTGCCTGGAGCTCCGACAGTTGTGCTTCGCTAGTCTGAAGGAAGATGTGCTACTGACATCAACTACCTCCTCCACCGAGTCCTCTCATCTCACTACCTCTTCCCCAAGGAAAGCTTTCCCTACCAAACCAACACCCTTTTTCCCTATCCCACCACAGCACCTTCACTGCTTTCCCCTGGATGAGCTTTAGAGCTGTGAGCCCATCTACCAGACCCCATGTGTGCAGCCAGGTCTGGTTATCCTGGCTGTTCCCTGTCCAGTTCAGCACAGGAGCTCCCAGGGAACTGCCTTCCCTGGAGCTGCTGGTTTGAGAGTACAAGATGACTCAAACCAGCCACTTGATGAAAATGAAGCTCATGAGGCCCCAACTAATTTTCCCACTTATTATGTAACTTCAGTGAATGAGACAGAAGCTGACAGAAGGGGTTTTTTTGGCAGTCACATTTTTAATCCATTGGGTTCTCTCTGAGGACAGCCAACATAAACAATCAGGTTCACAAAATGACAGCCAAAATTAAGGCTCATCTTGCACATTTTATGGATGCTTCATTCCACTCCTGCTGCTTGTACAGCCTCTACTGTCAGCTCAGAGGAGCAGAGTCCAAAGGCTGTCCTGCCAAGCTGGCCGGCTCTCCCAGCACACAAAGCTGACCCTGACAGAGTAACCAAGTTTATCACATTTGGGAAAAAAAACAAAAAACCCCAAACCTCTCTCTCTCGCTATATATATATAGATACATAATGAATAAATAAGAAACTCACAAGGATTTCCTATGGGAAGCAACCTACAGTACTTTTCAGAGGTGCTGTGTAACCGCAGCTTCAGTCACAAACAGATGTACTGACTAAATCCTGAAGATAATACCCTGAATGCTACAGCTCACTCAGAAAAATGCAACCTAGAAGTGTCAGAGTTAGCACAAAAGCTTGCAGGGGACTGGGCAGTATATTTCCTATCAGGTTAGAGGATAGTTCCTTTTGCCTTCTACCTGCCCTTACAATCAAGATTCCTCATCATCTAGCTTTAATTGCTCTGGAAGCCTCCGTGCACCCCAAGGAAAGGGATGTGACAACTACCAAGATGCATAAGAAGCAACTCCACTCTACTCCCTCAAGGCAGCAGTAGATACCCAATGGCTGACTCATGTTCTAATGTCAAAATCAAAAGGCAGAACACCTCAGAAAACAGTAAATGTGCCACTGAAGTTTCATCTCACCCACCTTTCTGGTATTATAAACCTCATGCCTCCTTCCCAGCATTTCACAGATGATCTTTCATCTATGCTTTGAAGATGCTGATGGTTATCTTCTGAAAGTATCATTAACAAGGAAGGAGTGGGAAAAGTTACCTCTGAACTGCTTGATCATATTCTGATGGTTCTCAATAGCCTCCTGCAAGATCGTTTCAGGCTGGTCCATCTTCCACCGCCACTCTGTGCCCACTGGATTTGTATGATGTCTGAAGGAAAGAGAGAGTTACCCACTGTTGTATGTGATGTACATGGAAGAATCCATTTGTCATTGTTCAATACAAAAAGCAGTAAGAAATTCACAGTAATATTCTGTGTCTGACAACTTTCAGATGTTATCTTTGAACACCATTCTTATACCACTTTCCTTTCAGGCTCTGGTCTCCACAGAAGGAGGAACGGACTTTGCATTTTATATTAAACTTAATGTACCTATTTTGAATCACAGCTTAAAAACCCTCCACTTAAAAGAATGCTCTGCAGCCAGAAAGACTTCTGTGAAGAAAGGAAAACTGGTTCTACCTCCTCTTCTGACCATAGCTGTGCGAAGTGCTAGAAAAGGAAGGTCCTAAGCTAGTTTTAGTTTCATTGTGGAGGTACCAACTGCCACCCTGAGAGGGGCAGGATTTGTTTCTAACCCCATCTTTGTGTAGTGCTTTAATAACAAGACAGATGAGGGCAGACTACTTCAAGCTATATGGAGAGACTAGGAAGTCTGCAGTACACCCAGGATGTTTTGCTGGTGGATCTGGTTAATCTCTCAGATTTACTCAGAGGCTTCTCGTCACCTCAGATCTGCCAGCTACAGTGTTACTGAAACTCAAGTGCAAAAAACTAAAAATGAAGTGTTAATTTATCTGAGCCAAGCAAGTTGCAGGATAAAAACCACTGATCTTCCATCCTTGTGTCACACAGGATTAGGAAGTCAACCTTGCCTGCCCAGAAAGGACCACTGTACTCATTTTGTTTCCTTCAAAACCAGAAAAAGCTTATCCAGGCAAGTCCAGACAAGCAGCTGGAAGCTATACAAAGTTTCTCCCCACTCCCTATTTCTTTAGCATGACAGGATGTTACAAAGCCGTTGTAAGCCATCTGGAAAAAAAAAGCATCCTTACCATCAAAGGAAAAATGACAAGCAACTGGTGTGGTACGCATCCTGCTGGCACCTGGACAAACAAACCAGAGAGCCTGTACAACAGCACAGACCTCTCCCTGGCAAGAAGAATTCCCCACTAACCTTGCTGCACTTACACCAGTATCGAACAGGTATAACTCAGCCTTTAAGAATCATCCTATCACCTAATTTCTGTGCTTTCACCTCCTTTATTCTCTCTCCATCTTCTGCTTTTTTCCAAAATACGCTACAAAAGTTCCTCTGCTTTTCCCCTACCAATTCTACTGCAGCTCATAGAATAATTCATTAATGGAAGGGTAGCATATTTTGCAGGGTCTGTCAAAATAGCACTATTGGACTAACATAGTGCTGGACAAGAAAACAAGATGGCAGAATAATTTTGGTTGGAAAAAACCTTTAAGACCATGAAGTCCAACTGTTAACCCAGCACATACATATTCCTGGAACTTTATTTTGTGACCAGCTGATCTGTTTCTTCTACCACTTTCCATCATCCCTGGAAGTCAGCCATGGAGGCAATTGTGAGGGTACCTGCCATATTCTGCCTTCCAGTTACACGGGCATTAGGACATGACGCCCAACACTGAACTAAAGGAGAAGAGACAGGGAAGCACTTTCACAGAATGAAGCGGCTGGTCCAGTGCTTCCTGAAGACAATCAAGAGACTCTCTGTGACTTTTCCAAGTGAGAAAGACCTGCAGCTCCACACTTTGACAGCATGAAAACACACAAATTCTAGACCCAGCAGCAACAAAAACAGACCTTTGGCCCAAACATTTCTTCATCTACTTCAAAAGCAAAGATTCAAACACTGATCTCAAGCTACTTCACCATCTCAAAAATCCTTTAAGCTGAAACAGCTTTGCTTTTTGAATTTCCTTTTTCCCCCCCCGTCTGCCAACACGGAAAGTTTTCTGAATGTTAACTATAAAAGGCATTTATAAAACTCTTACATGTTTAACTACACAACTTGTCCCTTGTATATTTAATGGGGCAAGCTGGCAGAAAATCAATAGGCTCTTGATGTACACTGGGCAGCTATTAATTATTAGTCTCTAACAGGCCTTGAATTTTTAACACATTCTGTCTAATAAACATACCAGGTCATCTCTACAAAGCAGCTTCTTTGGCAAAAAGAAGTTTATCTTCTAACAGGAGGGGGGAAAAAAAAGTAATGCCTTGTGGCTGATGAGATTGTTTCACAGTCCCTGGCACAGACAGAATTTCACCATCGCTTTCCCACTCTGCTGCAGGCTCTGAGACCCTCCACATCATGTACCTCACCAGAAACTCACATCTCAAGCAGGTAGTTGTGCAGAGTATCCCTTCCCAAAATAACACAAGCAAAAAAAAGGTTTCACCCTAACTCACACACACCAGAAGCCCTTGATTTTATTAGATTCCAGGTGTTAACAGGCAGCATTGCCACAGCATTCCCCCACCAGAGTGATGTAGCACTGCAGAAAACACGATGGAGAGCTCCCAGCTCGCTCCTGCTCTCCCCTGCCTAACACCACCACTGCCTCCAACCCAGCCTTATTTGCATTCTCATCAGACCTTTGATCTATCAGGATTATTTGCCAGCATTACCAAAGCATCCCTGGCAGCGTATCAGACCTCTGAAGAAGATGCATGCTCCCCTGGGGCAGTGCATCCGTCTTCCAAATCACTTGTGTATTATTTTACTAAAGCATGATTTTGCTTTATACCCTCTTAAAATGGTCACTCTTTTCTGTGAGCAATGATTAGTGTTAAGATGTCCTTCAAGAAGCTTTGAGAGAAAATGCAGCACAGGTATAAAGTATCAATTACTCCAGTGATCAACTGACTGATGGTGATACCTGGTGGGGAACACAAAGGTGAGGAAACACTGGTGGCAGTGACCATGAAAGGACAGAGCACATGGTTCCTAGGAAGGGATACAGAGGAAAGAGTAGAATAAAAACAGAAACAAAACAATCAAGAAGCAGGCTTCAGTGAGCCCTGAGAACCAGCGGGTGAGATTCCAGGAGAACAAAAGTTTAAGAGCAAAGGAGTTCAGGAAAATTGGCAGTTTTTAAAACCCTATTAAAGCAGAAGTATGAACAGTGGCAATAATAAGCAAAGATACAAAGGGTAACAAGTAACCAGTCTGGCAAAATCACAGGCTCTCCTGCAACCTCATGATCCTCCAGCTGAAAAAGAAGAGCACAAGAACACAGGGTTGTAGTCAGGAAAGGTCAAGGCTAAAAATCAGATACAACTAGCAAAGGACATATAAAAAGGCTACAAGAACAACTGTCCCTATAATGATATGAGGTGAAAGGAAGACCAAGAAAAAAGCTTGTCCAGCACACAAGCAAGTAACATTTAATGTTTCTCCATGATGAGCAGAAACCTGTTTGTACCTTTTTGTCTGCTTTCTCCTGATGGCAATGGGAAGAGGTCTTTTCCAACCTAAATGATTCTATGATTCTTTAACTCATGCTTCTGAAGTCTTAAGAATGGAAGATGCCCCATGCTGAAAAGCTACATCTTGAATCTTATAAACACTCACTTCTAAGAGCACAGTTTCCAGAAAGGCAGGCAATGCTGAGCACCTCCCACATCTGCCCTGGACTTGTGTCAACATGTTTCTTTCCTTCCAGGCAGAACCCTAACCTAAGGGTTAGGGTCAAAACTAAACTGAACCTAACCTTAGTCAAAACTAACCTGAACGTCAGGATGTACAAGCTCTCTCTCAAAGCCCATGACTCCATCACATTACTGATCACAGTAACTGGGTTCCAGTCACCAAGCACCCGCAGTAACTATCAAGGCACAGGAGCATTTATAGCCAACACACCCAGCTGAGATAGTCACCAGGGTCTGCTCCCATCCCACCTGATGGGCCACATCAACATGTTCTCCTGGAAATCCCTCAGATTATTACAATCCTGGTAGAGCAGCACATAAAGACACCAAGACTGGGTTGGTTTTTTTTTTACTATTGACAGGGGCATGAACTTGGCACAGTCTATGATGTCCTGTCCCCACCCCATTTATATGGTTATTTCAAGAGCTCCTGGAAGACAGACAGACCCAGAAGTCAACAAATCAATGAAAAATCAAATCTGAAGCAAGCAATGAACCCTGGGTCACAATATATTAATTCTGTAAACAAACCCAATTGAAATACTGGGAGAAAAGAGAATTAACTTGGCAGAACAAGGACTGGTGGCTGGAGATGCAAGAGAGTCTCTGAGCTTTCAGGCTCAGGTTCCAAGCTCTACAAACCTATAGCGCCAACTCCTTTGATATCATAATACTTCACATTTCCCTGAAGAATTTAGCCTCTGGAGTCAAGTTACTTAATGAGAAGAAGCTTTTGTTTTAATCAACGTTTTCAGTTTCCTCTTAATTTTTTAATGACCTTATTAAGTACCTCTCCTATGAGAGATTAAAAATTAATCTCTGCATCTTGCAGGGCTTACTGTGATCACTGGCTTTTGGCCACACACTTATGTGGATTGTCTGAACAGAACTCCAGCTCTTGTCTACTCTACCAGCTAGAGCTGAAATCTTCAAGCACAGATACAAACATCAAACTTAAAGAAGAAATATCCCCTAAAGAAATTGGTTCATATCTCACTCTGTCTGGCTTGCCTCCTCCTCAGATGCAAAAATAATAAACCCTATTAATTTAAATCTTATTTAGCTGTTCCATTTCTCCACAGTAATTGATTGGGCTTTAGACACTCGGCCAGAAAACAATCAAATCAGGTTTGCTTGGTGAAAGTGCTGCACTACTGTGTCAGAAACCCTCAGTTCCCACATTTGCTCTAATTGATTAAAAGATTTGGTCACTTGCACATTTCCATTTAGACAATTAAGCTAAAGAGGCACTACAAACACAGCAAGACCAGCTGAGAGCAGTAATGGATAGTGACAGACTATTTTTGTAGGGAGAATTATGACTTAAGGATGTTGCAGTAATTAAGATGTGAGCTTTTTTCCCCCCCTCGTGCTCTTGATACAACAGCCTCAGGAGTTCCCACAGCCTGACTGCTGCCTTGCAGGAAGAACACCATACAAACCAAAGATCTGCTTTTCTTCTCCAAAGAAGCTGCCATGTCACAAACCTGCATCACCAAACTCAGCCAGCTCTCTGAAGTAGAGGGCAGGGAAGCACAAGCCAGTAAGGAGGCACTGGCAAGCTTGGTATCTACCAGGGACATACCACTTCCAGGGACAAGGAGAAGGAAGGTCTCCAGTGCAGGGTCAAACCACATCTTTAAAAAAAACAAACACAACAATTTTGAGTGTGTTTGGATGCTGGCTCCACTCACAATTCCTGGTTCAGAGCCAAAATGTGTCAGTCACAACCAGCCAACTACAATGACATCCAATTCCCAGGGAAAGCAGCTGAACTACAGCCTTTCTTGCCAAATCAAGGGAAAGAAAACAAACAGGCTCCTTGGCCTTTTCCTCAGCGATCCTGGGAGAGCTGCAGTGGTTATGCAGTTGGAAACATTGGCAGGCTCTACAAATGTCACAATCCTGAAAGACGAGATCAAGAAAAAAGATTCACAGAGGTTTTATCTGCAGCTTAGTGTGCAGAGCTGCATGACAAGGCCAGCAAGGCATAAAACCTGTATTAAAAACATTTTGCCAACAGTGGATCAAAACTATTGCTTCGTATGTCTCCAACAGCACCGATGAGAGCTGCTAATAGGAAGGTAACATGTTTATCCCACCCAGCCACTGGTGCCCACAATTCTACATTTAGTCTCACAAGATTAAGAGTCTGCAAGGCTTGGTGGGGTTATAAAAAAGCGTGTAGATAGCCCTGGCTGCAGGGTTAGGGAACTGGGCTAACAGGTGATCAGTAGGGAGGACAGTGGGTATGGAAGTCCCTGCTTCCTACACCAAATTATTCCCACCAGCACAGCTCACAGCCGCACAAAGGCTGTAGCAACCCAAGCACAGGATCTAAAAAAGCAAAGTCAAGAAAGCTTCTTTCAGCAGCAGTTCTGGTTTAGGTCAAGCTTAAGGTGTACATGAAGTGAGCCTTTGGAGAAGTCTCAAACTGTGCCTTAAGTCTCCCAACTCAGAGGTCTGAGAAGCCAAACAGTTGCAGCCCGTAAAGAAGAGCCAAATGACTACAACCCACTTCACCTGCAGAAGGTAGATAAATGAGAACATTTTTCAGCACATTTCCCCAGAAAGCTGTTTCCTTGCGTTCAGGTTGTTCCCATTAGTAAAAGAAGCATTGTAGCATTCGTTATCATTACGGCTACTGTTACCAGGATTGCTCTTAAAAGTGACAAATGATAGTTACAGGGTGATGAGTTAAAGGCACACAGAACTTATCACACATGGCAATTTATCCCAATTACTGCACTTTTCCATTTACACTTGTTTGACTTCCCTGATTCAGTCTTGTGCTCCCGACAGAGGCTGCTGCCGCTAAGAAATACCGAGTGGAGTCATTTTAACAGTGTTAAAAGGTCTGCAATGCAATACCAGGAAAAAAGGTCTCGTTCTGATGATATTATTGCTTTCTATTTGCTGTTTATGATGTACCTTATGTGTAGGGACAGAGAGACAATAATATGCAATCTTCTTCCTACCAGTTCAGTCACCACTGGACGCAATATTGCTGGCTAATACACAGGGAAAAAAACCCCAAACCATGAGCAGTACATTTTTCTTCCCAGTCCTTAGATAGCTCTGAAAAGCAGCAAAGCTTGCGCATTAAACATGCCATTTGCTCTGTCCGTTCAAGCCAGGATATGATGAAAGCCCATCAGGAGCACCAACGTTTTGGAGCAGACTCCTAAATGCAGACTTACCCAGAATGACCAACATCCAACACTTGGACTTAACACTAACATTGAAGACACTTTAAAGCTGTCTTCTAAATTAGGGCAGTCCTTTTGCACTGATGCTGTCATTTAAATATTCTCATGAAATATTTACATTATTAAAACTTGAAGACTATGAAAAGTAGAAAGTGGTACTCAGGAATTTGGCTGGTTTTGCACAGAAGTGTTGGAATGCTGGACACCCAGGCTTAGGGACAGGTGTTATTAGCAACCAGCCCCTGGGGCAGAAATAAAGGAAAGGCAGCCCCATGCTAGGAATTAGCCAGTAAGGTAGAAGACAAAAGAGCTGCAAGAATAACCTCCACATCCTCCCACTAGTGATGCTTTCACATTACTAATTTTATTTCTGCTGAGTCTCTCTCACTGATCCCATCCTGCACTCCCCCAGAGTAACAAAAACCTCCCTCAAACCCAGGCATTTTGGGGTGCAAGCTCACAGCTCAGAGCCAGACAAAGCTCATTTCCTTTAGAGAATTAACAGTCAAGTAATTCCACCACGAAAAGGTGTCACTTTACCGACTAAAGTGGAAACTCATTTACTAGCTACTGATTTAGGAGGGCAACAGTTTAAGTCATCACTTTTCACTCATTGAGAATACAATTGAATTTGTGGGGGTGAAGGTATTTTAAACAAGAAAAATGGTCTAATTTCAAACCAAAGATACCCACATCACTTGGTGCCTTGGTGGCTTTGTACAACATGAGCCACCCCACGCTCTCCAGAGCACCAGGAGCCATGGGGAGCCCCAGACAGTGATCTCCGGAGGGAACCAACCTCTCCCAAGTGCTCAGTGCAGGCAGCAGTGGGAATTGCAAGGGAACTGCATGGAGAGTTGTCTGCCTCTTGCCTCCCTGATTCCTCCTTCCACTGGTTCCCAGCTAGTCTGAACTTGCTAGGACCCAAGACCCGTGAGCTCAGGACACAGCACTAGAGGAGGTGGTAGTGGGAAGCCCCCAGATGTTCTTCAGCCTCTGAGATGTGCAACCCACCCACCCAGCTCCCCTCCTACCATCCCTGACCCACAGGCTCTGCAGCTCTCAGAAGAGGAGTACAAGCAGGAAAGGCGAGCAATGCTGCTCCTTCCAAACCCTTCCTCCCCCAGTTTCCAAGTGAAAAGAGCACACAAGTAACTCTGCTCTAGGTTTCAGGACCAAGACAGGGAGAGAGTGGACCAGAGGCCCTATCCCAAAGTAAAACTGCATCAGTATCTTACCTCCAGCAAAAGACGCATTTGTTTGCGCAAGCCAGGCTCGGTGTGGCCTCCATGCAGCGGTGGCTCTCGATTCCATAAAACGTGTGCTTGTAGCAGCCTCCTCGGCCTCGAAGCATCGACTAACAGCAGAGAGAGACACACACAAACGCCAAGGAAAGTTAAAACACTCCATCTGTAACCCAAGTGAGTGCAAAGGCGTGAAATGTGCTCCCTGAGCCTATTTGCCGTTTTCAGTCAGTAACTTTGGCATTTGAAGTCACCTGTGACAGACACTGCAGGCGAGGACACAGCGGCTGAGCAGGTCTGGATAAGGACAGACAGTTTGCTTTAAGAAATTCATAGTACACAAACCAGTATATAGTGTGACTGTTTATATACACCCTTACAGGAAAAAAGGCATTGATAACGTCAAATTTAGAGCTGTTTTAGAGGAGAGAAACTTTAACATAATCAATAACTTCTCGCTTGCAACACCACAGTGTAACAACATGCTTTACAGAGGCTTTTAACTGAATGAGCTACAAAAGCAAGTGAAGCCACTTAAGCTGCAAGAAATATTATTGTAAAAGCTCGCTAAAGAGTAACAAGGATCAATTTCAAGGCTGCCCAACTGAACACTCAATTCTTTTCATTTGTCTAGCAGAGTATTTCTTCTAGCAATGAATTAAATAAATACTCTGACCTTCTAAACCCTCATTCACACCAGTCAGCAGCTCCAGCAGGATGCAGAGCCCCAGCAGCCTTCCCACCGGGATTCCAATCCTATTTAGCATGCAAGTTGCTTGCAGCAAAGACCATCTTTCATTATCTCCGTTAAATAATAATAAATGAGAAGAAGAAGTGAGAGCAATGAGAGAAATCTTTACTACTCTCAAGAAAAAAAGAAAACCACTGAAATGTGACATAGTAGCTTCTAATCTACCTTCCTTTACACCTGTAGAGTTCTGGTGATTCAAAAAAAGTCTCCACTGAGCATCAAGGAAAGAATATCCAGGTAACCCCTAAAATATGCACAGTCTTAATGTATAGTTGGAAGATAAAACAAAAATGGAAAATACCATTTATTCTTCCCATTCCTCAAACAGATTTCCAGAGATTCACAAATTCTAGGAAAGTGAGTTACAGTTTAGATTTCAGACAGACAAATCCGACTCTTCCTAAAATTCACAGGTTTTATGTTCTTTGCCAGAATGACAGAACACAATCATTTTAATCTGAGATACCACTATGAAACTCTGCTTAATGCTAATCCTTCTAGCCCCGCTCCTGCTTCCACTGATACAAATCTCCAACAAGTCTCCTGAAGATATTCACATATTCACGTGAACCCGAGTCAAAGCCACTGCCTAGAACCAATTTCAGCTCAATTTATTAGAACACTTTACATTCAACTCCTGCTTAAGCTCAAAATAGTATGGGCCTATCTGAGCACACAGGGCTGCTATTTATTTTGTGAAATGGCTTTACAGTGCTGCATTAAATTCCTGTTCTTTAATAAAAATAGGTTCTTTGGTTTTCTCTCAGTCACAGCATTGATGAAGTTTGACAAGTTTTTTTTTTAAACGTTTCCTGGCCTTCCCTGACACTGAAAGTGACAAAAAAGAGAAATATTTGTAAGAGTAAACAGTGGAAGCATCAGTGGGATCAGTACATCTCACAAATATTCATGACAATACAGTGGTGGGCTCTTAAAACCATTCAGGAGAACAAGTCTTTTGATGAAACACTTCATTGATACCAGGCATTTCAATGAGAAAACCTCGCTGCAGCCACCCACTTTGGTGATTGCCATTCAAAGAGCTCTTTTCAAAAATAAACAAAGTTAATCATGCAGCAAAAGAAAGATGAGAGACCATGGAACTGATCACTGCCACAGTGCAAGAATAGAGAGGTGCTGGCATTTTAATGAGGAGATGATTCCCATAATTTATCAGCCCATGAAGGCTGAGGGCTTTGGTATGTTGTATCAGTGCTACTCCCCAGATTTTTAACATTATAGACCAGCTTTCGACTTCTGAGCTTCTCAGGCACCTGCGAAGGACAATCGAACAACAAACACACTGAAGTTTGTTCTGTAGAGCTCTGTGCCTCTGCTGGGAATCTTTTTAAGTCTGCAAACTACTTGAAAAGCTAACGGCCTTCCACAGCCTCCAACACAGCTGCAGGGCTTGGAGGATGTTTTTTCCACAGATGTGTCTACACACACACAGATCAGAGAATCACAGAATCCTTTTGGTTGGAATAGAACTTTAAGATCAAGTCTAACTGTTAACCCAGCACTGCCAGGTCACCACTAACCCATGTCCTTCAGCACCACATCTCCACAGCTTTGAAACCCCCCTAGGGATGGAGACTCCACCACTGCCCTGGGCAGCCTGGGCTGCCAAGCCTGGACAACTCTTTGGGGAGGAAATTTTTCCTCATGTCCAACCTAAACCTCCCCTGGCACGACTTGAGGCTGTTTCCTCATCCTATCCCTTGTTCCTTAGGAGAAAAGACAGACTCCCACACAACTATATCCATACACACACACTCCCACCTAGTAATTTTTTATAATCCTGGCATTAACGAGCGACAGTTACCTCGCTATCTAAATCTTACTTGACAAATGCTGACAACCAGTGGAGGAGCACTGGCTGTCGCAAACCAGATACATCAGTCACTGCGCAACGGGTTCAAATGCCCTTGTGTGCCCATTTGAGTGTAATGATGGGCTGTGTTATCTGTGTTTCAAAAGACCCCACACCGGTGACGTAACCTTCCCGCTCTTCTCTGCGGTGTTCTGTTCCTGCCGTATATTTCACTAGGCAGAAGATAGTTCAGCAGACAGCAGAATAACAGGAAAAACAACAGAAAATGATGTTGCCAGCTCTTTGCCACGGTCATGTTCTCACTTTTCGCAGTGGGATTTTAATAGCTCAAAATGTAAGACTACAGCTTGCAAGATAGAATTTGGTTTTGTGCGAGTAATATCACATTTTTAAAGGACATTTCACCTGGAAATTGTAATGCCTGAATAAGTGTCTAGCTTTTTTTAATTTAGAATGAGAGAGGAGAGCATACCTTCGTCCAGCGACAGAGCTTCACCCCGGAATGGCTTCCAATCAGTCTGTAACCTGAAAACAAAAAACCAATCAAACAATTTATTTTAACCTGCAGTAATTAGTACACAAAGCATACCAATTGGTACACAAAATTAAGCTTCACAGAATCAATGCTGCTCTTCTCTGTGTGCCCAAAGGTGACACTACCAAGATGACAGCGCTCACCCAGAGCACTCTGTCTGATTCTTGGAGCCAGCGCAAGGCCATGGCCACCCAAGGGACTTCAGCCAACTTGAAACGGTTTCTCTTAATTGGAGATTTATTTATATTGCTCAGTCTTGTTCAAATCAGAGGGTGGCCAGAAGACTTCCCTATCTAACAGGATAGCAGACAAACCTGTCTAACTCAGTGATGTAGGACATCCCACTGACGCCACGGGACAGACCATGGGACAGAGAACCAGAGACATCTCCCTGGCCCTACATCATCACCCTAGAACAGACTTCCCCAGAACCAAGAGGACCTAACTCGCACTGCTCTTTGACAGGTCTGACCAAGCCTGGAGGACAACATCTGATTCACAGTGCAGCTGCAAGGGTAGAAGAAGAGAACTTAAATTCAATTTAAACCCAAACTTCACAGGTTCACCGATTCCATCTCCACAGGCCATGGTGGAGCCACAGTGAGGGAGCTGCTCCTCCATGCCCAGAGAAAAGCTGATTTCACACCACTTCCCCATTCCCCACCCAAGATCAACACAATTTCCTTTAAAATTTATTGGTCCACAAGGATTAATTCCACAACGTTTGTTAAGCACTAAGTACTATTATTACCCAAACTGCTTGAGTTGGGTTATTTTCCTCTTTGAAAAAAGTGCTTAGAGACCAATATGTCTGAAGGATTAAAAATCACTTTAAAATCAGCATAAAAATAAGAGGGATTTGAGGAGCTTCAGTGTGTCATTTACACAGCAGTGTTTATACGTCAATGGCCTGGTTGTCCCCAAACCCAGCACACCCCAACTAGCTGCTTTAGGCTGATGTTTATATTAACACTTTCAAGGGAAAAAATAAATCAGATTTCAGGTATCCAGTCTCCTTCCTGCCAACTAGCATGAACTTACCAGGGAAAAACCCTCCTGCTCAGCCAAACTCGCCTTCACCTCCTAACAATGAGGAGTAGCACAATTACCCTGCCCTGCTCATTTGTCACCACAGGTCTCTTGCACAGTAAGATCCCAGGAGAGTGCAACTGTGCCCCAAAGTCCCTGACAGTAAGCCAGTCAGGAACAGTGACAGCAGATGCCACAACAGCTGTATCAGCTAAAAGTTAAACCATGTGAATATACACATGGCTAACAAGGAATCATACAGCATCTAGAGCATGCTGCTCTAGTTACTCTGGCACATAAACCCATCAGAGATCTGCCCAATCTCCTCCTCCTTGACTTGATGTTTGCTCCTGTCTCCTTGTGGAGGGTTAGCCTGTGATTTTAGCCTGGTCAGCTCCCTGAGGTAACTCACCAAGAGACTGTATGAACACTTGGGCCAAGCACAGGGGAAACAGCTGTCAGGAGCAATCAGTGGGGAGCCCGTTAGATGGCAACAGGGCCAACTGCTAGATTAAGAGAGGCTTTGGGGACTTCAATGTTAGACTCACAGAATAGCTGGGATCTCTGGAGATCATCTCATCCAACTCCCCTGCTCCAGCAGGGTCACCCAGGCAGGTTTGGAATCTCTCCAGAGAAGGAGACTCTGCAAGCTCTTTGGGCAGCCTGGGCCAGGCTCTGGCACCCTCACAGCGAAGAGGTTTTTCCTCCTGTTCAGATGGAACCTCCTGGGTTCCCATTTGTGCCTGTTGCCCCTTGTCCTGTCACTGGGCACCACTGACAAGTCTGGCCCCATCCCCTTGACCCACACCCTTTAGATAGAGATAAGCAACATCAGGCTGCTCCCACGTCCTGAGCTCCCTCTCCCCCCCCAGCTCTGTGGGAACGGGCAATATTTCAACATTTTCCTCCCTAAATGAATAACCCCCGATATAGGAAGGAACAAAACTGCTGTAAGCCAAAAAGCTTTTGTATTTCACACAGCAGATCATCCAATCCTCTCCTGGAGAAACACCTTGGTGTAACCCTGATCAGCACTACTAACATGGAACTGAGAGTCTCCAAAGCCATATGCCACACTGGAGACATTTTTATCTAGGACTGGATGAGACCCAGAAGACCTTATGGCAACTCTGACACTTGTCAGAGGCACAGCCATGTATGCACAACAGCAGCTGGCTGCATCACATCATCTCTCCTACCCCACATCTGTCTGGCCTATTTCTTCAGCATTTCTTGACAAACAGGTTTGTCCATCAAGGTCTTAATTGAGACCTCTCTGTGTTGCTAAAATTTGTGTTCTTGCAGGATTTCTTGACAAGCATTGAAAAGGGTTCTGCATTCCTCCTCCCTCTAATACAGCTGTCCAAGCCAGACTCTTTGCTGATGTCAACCAGCACAGCCCTAGTCTTATTTTTCCCATTTTTCAGAATCCAGTAACAGCATTCATGTAAGATTATTCTCTCGCAGATCACTTGTCAGTAGAAGTAACATGGCTGCTTTCAAATGGGTTTTAGATTAAAATTAAATTGGAAATAGGACATGCTTGCCCAGATCTGCTACTGAGCTGTTTGAGGGAAGAGAGGAAGCAGCTAAACAGAGCAAGGTGCCAAGCTCCGGAACCCAAAGCTGCAGCATTTTCTCTTAAGTTACTTAAATCAACTTCTACCATGTGGAGCGCCCACAGCTTCCTTTAAAGGCCAAGAAAATTGTACACGTTCAACATCAAAACAGAGCCTTACAAACTTCAGCCAGCTTCAGTGATGAGAAGGGGTTTACTCATCTTGTTTGCCACTGCCAGGAGTCACAGCTACAGTTACAGGAAGAAACAGCAAATGCTTGCAGAACTTCTTAAAACTGCTGCATGAAGCTGTTCAATTTGGGTCGTTACCACGTAGGTAACTCTGGTACAAAGTGTGGCTACCCTGCTAAGCCATCACAGTGAACACTGGCCAGGCCATGCTCTTTCAGATTCGGAAATTAGATAAAATATCAGTGACTGAGGCAGAAGACTTTTTACACATCTGCTTCAGGTGAACAGAATCGTTCCACCTCTGTAAAGCCTCTTCAAGTACTTGCTTTCCCACTGGCTAGTAACACAGGCAGCAAACCAGTTCGGGCTAAAAGAAAGTACAAAGGGTTAATCAAGAACTGAGCAGTGCCGAATTTCAAACTGAACACAAAATCATAAAGGTTGGAAGAGACCTCCAAAATCATCAAGTCCAACCATCAACCCAACACTACCATGACCACTAGACTATGTCCTGAAGTGCCACATCTACATGAGAAAATGCATTCAAAAACCAGTCTGAGGGTCTTCTCCATTCTGTTTCCACATTGCAGCTTCCATACAACACTTTGGAAAGCTCAAGCTGGCTCAGCTCTTCCACCAGCTTTGCCACAACTCCACAGTGGCTTTGCCAAGGCAAATGGTGGGTGAATTGAATCTTACTGGTGGCCCAGAAATCCGCATCTACACACATCAAGACTCACTGTGAACACGTTCACGTCTTTGCTCTTACTTGTGAGCAATAACTCTGATTATTTGGATACATCAGCTTCTGATCAGTACAGCGCATTGTCGTGATGAGTCTTTGCTCACAGTCCCTACTCCCTGTGTATCTTCAGATACTAAAGCTGAACAAAACCAATCCATTTATTATCTCTACAGCTCGATATTCAAAGGATTCCTTAAATTATACACAGGCTCATATTCATCAGCTCAACTCTTGACTGAAGACACAAACACATCTAATCTGAAGTCTGCTTGTTAGTTGATTCTGCTCTAGATGATAAATTTTCAATGACCCAGAAGCCTGCCAAACTCCGCTGAAATTGTCAGTCTTTGCTATGGTAAGACATGAATGAAGCTTTTAAACAAGCTTTTGGGTGAAATGAGCGTTATCAGGCAATAACACTAGGCTGACAAACATTTGGCAATTGCTTGCCCTGACAATCCAACTGGAGTTTAATAGACCACAGACACTTTTAACCGGAGAGATGGCCAGTGTCACAGATGGCGAGGGCTCTGTTTCCTGGGGCAAAACTGCTCTGTGACCATTTAAAACCACATTGCAGCATTTCAACTCTACCATGTAAATAACAGGTTTTGAAGTCCATTCTCTGAAATCCAAAGAGTTTGAGGGACCCTGCTGAGCTCTCAGCCACTGCAACAAGACACTGCTATCTACATGCCCATGTCACCTTCCAGGATAAAGGTGCTCTGGTTGTGGTTGTGCTAATTTACCGGTGCCATACGCATAACAAGTCTTCTTAAGCTCCTGAATGTTGATGAATTACATGCATATATGACCAATTACATTACTTTTAATTTTGAAAGCAGAACAGACAAACCACATTTCTAGAACCGTTCATATTAGGAGCAGTGTCATGATATCTGCACAGTCTAAAAAATGCACCTGTAAGACAGCCATACTGAACAACTTCCAAAGATTGTCAACTGTCCTAACATGGCAAGATACCTAGGAAAAAAAAAAAAAAGACACCTTCCAGTGTGAGTCTCTATGCCACCAAAAGCTTGCTTCAACAGAAGACTTTGAAAGTACAAAGTAAATACTGAATCACAGAATCAATAACAGAATCACAGGAGTTGGAAGGGACCTCCGGAGATCATCTCATCACAGAGATGTTCCAGTCCCCTCAGCATCTTTTTAGCCTCTACTGGACTTTCTCCAGTAGTTCCTTGCCTCTCTTGACCTGGGGAGCCCAAAACTGGACACAATACTCCAGATGTGGCCTCACTAGGGCACAGTAAAGGGAAAAGAGAACCTCCCTTGACCTGCTGGCCACACTCTTAATGCACCACAAGATACACAACTGGCACTCTTGTTAACAAGAGCACATTGCTGGCTCATGGTTAACCTGTTGTCCAGCAGGACTCCCAGGTCCTTCTCTACAGAGCTGCTTTCCAGCTGGTCAGCCCCTCATTTGTACTGGTGCAGGAGGTTACCCCTCCCCAGGTGCAGCTGTCCGCCAAGTTCCAGTGAATTAATTTTATCTGGCTCCACATTTGGCCTTGCTGAACTTTGAGGTTCCTCTCTACCCTCTTTGTTATGAAAGAATGAAGTAAATCAGTGGTTGAGAAATCCCCAGAAGGCACAAGAGAAAGACTTAGTCATCTTTTTCCCAGAGTGCCATCACTGTAAGCTTAGTGAAAGCCAATCTGATGTCACCTCATGCTTCACAAACTCAAATGACTTTCAGAAGGCTTTTCTTCTGAGAAGAGTAATATACAGCTGACGAATCAGCGTGGCTCTATCAAGCAATCTCCTTAAATAAAAGCCCTCTTGTTTGAAGCACTAAATATCTGTTAAAGCTGCAACTCAGGAAGGGGAACTTCACACTAGGAGAATGTTTACAGGGAAAAAACTTTCCAATTCCCTGCTGTTTTGCAAGAGTGCTGTTTGAAAGGGCCAGAGCTGAAGGTCAGTGACAGCACTAATCCATCACCACCACTCTAAAGACCATTCTGAAAGTTGTAACAACTGCTGCACTTGAGCCACCACCCAAAAGACAATGTTCTGACTAAAGCTAGAAAATTAATAAGAAAAACAACAGGAAATGCCATTGGTGAAAGGAATTTGTTCAAAATATAATTAGCATTTTATATAAACATAAGTAGTAGGGAAATCTGGGCAGTGGAATTTTTCAGATTGCCCAAGCACGACAGAAGAAACCACCAGTTTCATTCCTAGCACTGCTCAATCTTCAAGAAAACCTTGCTAAGCTTATTAAGACCTACTTCAGTTTTTTTCTTTCTTGAAAAGGAAGAAAGTGCTCTTAAGAAGTACAAAAGGCTTGTGATTTGTGAAAGGACTTGCTTCCATGAACACAAAGCAGCAGTGAGGATGTGAGAAAGGACTGCAGGACTGTCCTCTCCTATGAGGCCAGGCTGAGAGAGTTGGGGTTGTCCAGCCTGGAGAAGAAAGGCTCCACAGATCTCATTGTGGCCTTCCATTATCTGAAGGAAGTCTACAAGAAAGCTGTGGAGGGACTTCTTACAAGGGCTTGTAGTAATAGGACGAGGGGTAATGAGTTCAAACTGGAAGAGGGGAGATTTAAACAGGAAATTAGGAAGAAGTTCTTCACTGTGAAGGTGGTGAGACACTGGCACAGGTTGCCCAGCGAGGTTGTAGACTCCCCAACCAGGGGCTTTGAGCAACCTGCTCTAGTGGGAAGTGTCCCTGCCCATGGCAGGGGAGTTGGAACTAGATGATCTGTAAGGTCCCTTCCAACCCAAACCATTCTATGATTTTGATTTGTATAAACAGTCTCCTTGCTTGGCAAGAATGTCACATTATGAAGGAAGGGCAGCAAGTTTTACCCTTGCCTGAATAGATCTTCCATTTTGTTCCAGCTTAATAGACTCAATTTCAAAGACCAATGCTCTCCAAAGCCCTTCCAAAACCTAAACAAACAAACCCCAGCAAACCAGATACTTCAAATATCAATGTATTTATGCTTATTTTGCTCTGTTATACATGGGGTAATTCTGCCGGCTCCAGTAACTACACTAGGGCAGAGTCAAGCCCAAAACCCCAAGCTTTCACCATCTACTCTTCTCCTGACAAACTGCTGCATCTGTGCCAGCAAATTAGTATTGCAGTCAGCTCACCGCCAGTTCTTGGCCGCTTCCAAACTGTGGGACTTCAGCATCTCCTGCTTCCTGGATTCTTCCCCTTTAACTGTGTATTCGCTGTTTATTTATACAGACATTTTCTAATGAATTGGAAGAAAGTTTAGTAGGCCTAACTGCCTGGTTTCAGTCATTGTATTTATTCTGCTTACTAAGAATAATTGGCTGTTTTGAAAACTAATTTTTAATCTTCCCAAAGCCAATATTTGAATCGTGGCATGTTTCAGGGACTGCACCAGTGTTACTAATCCCTGGCCCAGCTGTGAGCCACTGGTGCCACCTGGAGTTTAACAGCTGTACATAAAGCACCCAGATCCGAAAGATCATAGAACCATGGAATCATTTGTTAGAAGAGACTTTTCAGATCATCAAGTCCAACCATTAACCCAGCACTACCAAGTCACCACTAAACCATGTCCCTCAGCACCACATCTACACAGCTTTGAAACCCCTCCAAGGATGGGGACTCCACCACTGCCCTGGCCGTGTCTTTGCACAGTGGATCTCACATCCAGAGTCTGGACACTGCAAATCTCAGCACAGCAAGCCAAGCTGAGGTGGTCAGAAGAGCTCAGAGCCACAGGCTCTGGAAACCATAGTCCAAGAATAGACAGCAAAAGCCACCACCAAGTATTTTGAAAAACCCTAATCTCAAACAAGGCTGGCAAGCACTTGAAAAGCCCAGTCTTCAATATTTTTTTGAAGTCAGCCACTTGATTGCCCATACACACTGAAAAACACAGATCAAAATACAGCTTTGTATCAACCATGAAGTTAAAGCATGAAAATTATTTGTTACTGAAGCAGCCCATCCTATCTCAGATATAAGCTGTCACCTAATACCACTTGCCTTTGGATACAAGTGAAATAGAGGTATCCTGGACACCCTGGTGCTGAATTGTAGGCTCACTTAACAGGCAAAGACAGAACGATTCAACCAGACTGCAGCAAAACTGTACCTGTGGTAGCAGAGGCACAACAGAATAATTTATACAGTGTCAGTGGGGTCAGTCATTGGGTATCATGAATCCATTCCCATTGTGTTGCCTACCACAAAAACCAGTTTTATTGAGTAGTGCTACAGTAGAAAAGAACAAAAGCAAAGAGCATGTCAGAAATACATGGAATGACCATCTTAAGAAATTCAGGTCCTGGAATCTAAGCAAACAATCAGCTCTTCAGGGCTTGGAGTTTGGTGGGGTTTTTTTTTTTTCTCTCTGTTTTACTCCTGCACACTTAAAAGAAGCACAAAGGCAATCTGAAGCACTGCTAAATACAACTATAACTTTATAGGGATGATGAAACTGGCTGTCACTGCACGACATCATGTTTGACCTCCAAATATTTCAAGCAGTCAGCTGCAGTAAACCCATGATTTCCCCCAACTGCCAGCCTCTGCTTTTGTATTCAGCACAAGAATTTGTTTGGCTTTCAGTCTGACCATCGCTATCAATAAAACATTTGGGAAATCAAAGAGCAGTTAAGACTAACGATGGTTAACAACCCGAACGGAGCACAGCGCTCTGTTCTTTGTGCTGATGCTGCACTGACTTTAGAGCAGGAAAATGTAAAAAGATAGTCCATATTTTGTACTCAAAATACGCACTGTTGATTCAGGGGACACTGAAGGAATGCCCATGGATTCACACTGGGGTTTGTTTTTTTTTTAAACAGTCACCTTTCCTGTTAAAACAGCAGCTTGAGACTCTCTCCGAAGCTGAATAAAGATTTAAAACACATTTTCTGAAAAATCAGCAGCTCTGGAAAGACAAACATCACCATGTACAAGATCTTCCCAGTACCTAGGCCAAGCAAAAGACTTTCAGCCCAGCAGGGATTGTTTCAAGAATCTACAACAACTGCAGAAAGCAAATGCAAACATGTTAGGGCCATATGTACTAATCACCACAGGAAACATTAACATGAAGAGTTTGCTTCTATTTTCAGTTCATTTCATGACATCTACCTAAACAGATGAAATTACTAACGCATTAACACAGCAAAATGGTACCACTGCAAACAGAACACTCGGCCAAATATTTCAACTGTCAGCTTCTCTCTCTCCGGCTGTATTTGTTACTTGGAGGCACTAAATAGTTTGTGCTGTATTTCTATTTTATGCAAGACTGAACACTGATGGAAAGGGCATCAGCGTTTTTTCACAACACAAGATTGGCCGTGGCTTTAAAAAGCAACTATTATAGAGCATCTTTCATAAAGGTATTTGCAACCAGGCAACTACAAGGGCCAGCACCTCTTCAGCCCAACAGGCCAGGTTATATTTAGCTGAAATTCAACACCAGTGCTAAAATAAAACCATTGTTTAAGCAATATGCAGTTTACATACAGGAAGGTAAATTTATCTGCAGATGAATCAGAACAAAGCGTGAGCATTACAACAGTCTGAAGAGACGCTGCTCAAAGGCAAACTGCTGTTACGCGTAAGAGAACAGCTTTCTCCAGAATCAGTAGCACTGGTTTTTCTTTCTCTTGGGCTAATTATGCCCCCAGGGATAATCTTGAAAAGACCCTGAACCTACATACAAAGCAATCAGTTGTTGCTAAACTAGATTATATTTTGACTGCATTGCAATTGTTATTTTGGGGGGGAGTGGTGCTGAAGGAAGGAAGGAGTTGTTTTATTTTTATAGCCACATAAGCCCATCTTAATGCCTTAGTTGCAGAAAAAAATCAACTTGTATATGTGAAAAAAGAAAGACAGCTTCTCTTCTTCACTGCTGAGTGATCATTATGGAATTAGGTGAGTGGCAGAGGAAAGGAAGGGAGGGTTGTGCCAGCAAGAGGCAGTAGTAACTGTGAGGATACAGACACAACAGGTTTAAGCCTTTGGAACTGCAGATTTAAGTAGATGCTGCTGGTTGATCCAATGCTGGTACTACCCTGACTGTTGAAGGAATGGAGAAATACATACCTGTGTATGCAGATGATGAACTCCTGTCCCCAGAACATCACAAGGAAACTCAAGTTCTCTGGGGAGCTCGCCTTTGCGTCAAAAAAAGTCATAGGACTGTGACCTTCCCTCCAGCACTGTTTTCATTTTCCAAATGACCACTTTTTACACACCAGTAGAAAAGCACAGCTTCATTCACTCCCCAAAACCGAACCAATACAGACTGGTTCAGAAAAGTCAGCCAGTGTGAAACACTCCTGTGACTACCACAGCACAGGGCAGAGCCAGCACAGAGCCCTGGCACACAAAAAGAGCCAGGGCAGTGTGCTGAAAGCCACCCACCACTCAGTACCATGGGCAGCCTCCATAGCCCACCCAGGCTTCCTACCCCTCAAAGCAAGGGCAGAGATGTCTGGGGGACCTGGAGCACCCTTCCATGGTGTCAGCCATCCCTCTAACATTGCAGAACAGGGGACTTGCAGGCTTAACCTCCCTGCTGCCCATTTCTAGACAGCCACATCTCTAGTAGCCCACTCTGCCACTCCTACTTAGCTAAATCCACCGGCCCCCTAAACTTCCTTGCAGGCAGAGAGAACAATTAGACTTCTGGATCACACACAGACAGTAGCAGCTAAATAAGTGAACAAATGAAAATAAAAGGCTGTAACAGTGCTCCAGCTGCTCTGCAGCGCACTGCCACGTAACTGCCACCATGTTACAGTCTTTAGAATTAAAGCTGGAGAGATGTATTGAACCAGCCTCCTACAATTCCACCACTGGTCCCAGCCAGCAGCAGCACCACTATGGACATGAAGAGGAGGCAAAGTCACTGCCACTCCTTGCTAAGCCTTTGCTTTATTCCTTCATGCTATTAATATAAAGAATGGCTCTTTATATTACAGCTGTGCTAAGGTTAATTAAAAAAGACCCCGGCAACCAAAGATGTCAGGTACTTAATGGCCAGAACACCATCAGCCATCTACAAAACCTCAGGCTGAAGAAAACTGAGATCCTGGGGAGCAAAGGTGATGGGATCATACAACTGCTAGACTTGTACAGGACATGGCTAGAACTTCAGAGCCCAGCTCCGTAGCAAGGTGCCTCCACTGCAGTAACCAGAATTGAGTTCTCAGAAGCATCAGGAGAGATACTATCCATTTAGCAAGAAAACTGAGCACACTCATCTTAAGAGAGAAAAGAAATTAGACTGAACTCCCTTCAGTCTGAGCAGCACAGGGAACTCATCACCCTTCCCCCTGACTCTGCCACTCACAGCTGAGGCTTCTGAACCACAGGGCTCTCAGTCCAGCTCTGCTCATGCTTGGCCTTTGTTTTTAAAAAAGGCATTAAGTTCATTAAAACTGTTCTCTACAGCTCACAGGAGAGCTACTGATCTAATCACCTAGTGGATCGTTAAATTTAGTTTGAATTACTGTTGTTTCTGGAAAAAGTTTCAGTAACAAAATCAGAGTTTGAAATAAAAGCAGAGGACTAAGATGAAAAACAAACACAAAGCTGATTTTTAAATATTATTTAAGAAGCCTACATTCTGGGAGCTGGCGGCATGTGGGGCTATCATCTTTTCTCTAAGCTGCCTTAGTGGATACTTTAAACTCTGTGAGCTCTGATACACTCTCCAAACATTACAGTGTGCATCACGTTGAGTCACATTACTCAGGTTTAGATTCTTCCTCTACAACATAAGGTACGAACAGCCCCTGCCTAATCTCTGGTGAGATCCTACCATGACGGAGGTTCAATCCACCAAATTGAACCTACCTCTGTTAAGGTTTAGGTTCAACACACCAGACCTACAACAGACACTCCGTTAGCCTCTTCCCCCCCAAACAGAAGAAGAGAAAGAAGATAAGGGAGAGAGACTTACGGCCCCCTCCCCTCCCAAATGGGAGAGGAAGGGAATAAGAGAGGCTTCAGGATTAGAAAACTAAAACAGCTTTAATGAAGATAATAGCCATAAAAAGCAGTATCTTTAACATAAAGAACACCATCTTTCATTTGCTCTGTTTAAAGTCTACCACTAACACTTCAAAGCCTGGTCCATCACCTGGGCTTTGCAGAACCTCACCTTGTTTTGTGAGCGCTTCTCTCAGAGCTGGGGTTATCATCTCTCTTTTTTCATCTTCCTCCTTCCTCCCAGCATTCTCTCGAGTCAAATTTGTTCCAACATCTCCTTCGTCAGGCTCAAGTTGTCTCTGTTTAAAGATGGAAAATTACAACCATTTAGATTCAAGCATCATGTTTTAAATGCTGGCAGTTCAGCCACAGACCCACTAAACTTAAAACTCACCCAAATTGCCACACAAATTCTTGCATTTGTGTAATCTGCATTTTATCTCTCTTCCCATCAGACTCTGACCCTTCAGTTAATTTAGGGCAGTAAATTCAAAAAGAAAAAAAAACCACATACACCACACTAGATCTCTTCTACTAACACAGTAATAAAATTCTCTAGGACATTTTAAGAAACAAGGTGTATTAATCTCATCCAAGAGTGAGAGAGACTCCAGGGTTTAAGCCCAAATGTTCCATGATTGCACAACAACCTCACTGCTGCAGAATGTAAACCAGAGGGAAACAAACCATTCTGTGCCTGACAATTGCCTGGAGTGACAAGCAGCTATTGTCCCCATTATTTGGGACAGGTCAGGGAGGAAAGCGACAACTACAATGACTTAGCCCAGGAGTTTAGAGATTAGAAGTTGTGCTCTCCGAAAGCCATATCAGAAGGCAGCCGTGTGGACCACCAGAACTCAGTGATCATCAGAGGTCCTGCAAGAAAAAGCTGTTCCCCTCACCCACAGTCAATACCAGACACAGGACCTGCAGCATCCCACCTAAGTCTGGCTTCCAGCAGATGCTGCTTTATAGCCAGTTAAGCCCTTCGAGCTTACTTAAAACCAAATGCAGGAACATCACCTATTGGCAGAAAGTTACAAACAGGAGAAGCAAACTCTAGCATGTCACTTCCGAGCCTTTATGGGTATTGATTGTTTCATGTCTGCACAAAGACTCATGAAAGTGTAAATAATTACTTGGATATTTCATGTAACTTGTAATCTGTCAGTTCTTTACGGCTTTCTTGAAATATGAAAGGAGTTAAAGATAAACAACAAACAAAAAGTGACAGAGGACATTTTGTTTTCACAAAACTGAGGCTATTTCACATCCAAGCCTCTTCTGTGCCAAAGACATCAAGAAGTTCATAGAAACGCTTCCAGTTTGAGTCTACCCACCAACCATTAGCATCACTCAGGAAACCAGGGCTCTTGGCTTGCCAAATGGTGTTCTTGACAGACAGGGAAAGTAATCTAGCTGTGCCTAGACAGACTAATTGATTTTGTTTGTATATGAGCAAAATTTCAGAAAAAAGGTGTCTCAGAAACAAACAAAAAACCCACAAAACCCCCATACAGCCTCAGAGGTTCAAGGACAAACTGATGTTCCTAATAAGCACCTGAGAAGGGAATGGGAAACAAGATCTTTAGGGACAGAGGTTATTACCTTTCCTACCCATTTTGAATACAAATTTGCTCAGTTTCAGGGAGGTTCTGCAGGAAGGTATTTTCCAACGACCAGTAAGACAACGTGGTCCTTACTGAAGGAGAAATTTGTTTCCATCTTCTCCCTCCTTTCGCTCAGTTTGCTGAGTTTTCAGGCAGGATTTCACTGGTTTCTAGAACACACCAGAACTCCCCTGAAAGGCTCACTCTATTAAGTACTTGTCATTTGCTGGGTTTAAAAGCTCATTTCTTGAGACTTGATCTTCAATTATCAGCAAGATGCTTCAACAGTAAAATATTACTATTACTGGAAAAGCCTTCAGGAAGGAAGAAGATAAAAATCTTCAACTTTTAACTATTAAATCTTAAATAAAGACCTTCTCCTCCCACAAGCTGTCACTTAACTCAGAACCAGGTCCTGTCGTCCACTTCAACAGCAAAGGTGCTACCTTAGCTCAGATTTGTGAGCTACTCAAAGCTCAACACTACACAGAACTTAAGTGGACACATCCACTCTACAATCTCATGCCAGGTTAATTCTCCCAGAAGAACTAAATATGCATTATGGAGCACAATATATAATATTAAAAAATGCAGAAATTAAGTATAAATTAGCCATCCCATCCAAGACAGCTTTCAGATACAGAAAAGTCTCTCTGAATTTAAAGTGTTTGAATTTCTACCTGCCTGTTGTGCCTCTTACTGCAGTATCACAGAACAACACCTCAATGTACAAACAACAAGTGAAATTGCCTTACTGGCAGGGCAGAAACACATTTCAATAATCATTTTTCCCCTCACAGAGATGATAATATTATTTCCTCCCTCATGCTGATGTGAAAGCCTGTAAACAAAATAATCATTTGTTTTTCTCTGAGCTGCAATACCTGACTTGGTCGGTTTGGCAAGTGATCAGCTTCAGGTATTTCTTGTGGGAAATGGAATTCACAGCCCTGGGAGTTTTACTTACTTGCTTAATAAACCTGTTGGATCTATTATTTAGGGTTTGAGTGGCGAGAATAAAGTTAACTTTGCACAGAGCAAACTTCTCAACTTCTGGTGATTTAGCAGAAAGCCCTCATAGTAAATCCAAGGCAAATTGCTGTCTTTTCATAACAAATCAAGTAAGTAGTGACAAGAGCCAGCTTTTCACGCCCTTGAAATACTTCACTGCTGAAAAAGACTGAAGAGTTACCCTCCGGTCTGTGTTCATAAAGGAGAGAAGCCACAGTTGAGAAAACCCAGGGATATGCCCCAATTCCTTGGTAACTCAAGGCTCAGCACAGCTGCGGCTGTAGCCTGGTTTGGGTTTGGTTTTTTTTTTGCTACTGCCATTGAAGCAGAACTGAATAGAAGCAGTTGAACCTCAGGTGTAAGGACTTATCACCTCTATTAGCAAAGGTAAGAAAGAAAATATCTCTTTTTTTACTGCTATGCAGGCAGAGGCAGCACATACTTTACAGGCAGGCAGAAGCCCATTTTTGATGGGTGAAAAGCAGAGGGTATCTGACACAGGACACAGTCCCAAGCAAGGACCTCAGCATTCCCCGCCAAGGCAGAGTTGTCACTGTCCCTTTGGCAAATCACAGCTCAAGGGTTTCGAAGGACTGGCTACAAATATGCCCTCAAAACTCAGCCACAGCCACATCTAAATGTGACCAACAGGACATGCTACTCACATTTCTCCTCCTCTCTGAATTACTCTCTGCAGGATGTCAAGATGCCTGATATCTCCTCCTGTTTTCCATTTTATTACCTCAAACTAATATTACTTCAAACTAATATTGCAGAGGTGAGAAAAACAGAAAAGAGACCAAACTCCATGTAAAGAAATATTCCCTAAATTAATTTAACACTTTTAGTCTCATGGCTCTATTTATTGATGTGCCATGGCTAAAAAAAAAAAAGTATGTTCTCCAAGAAGTTTTTATTCCCAGAAGGAAAATGACACCCAGAATATCCCAACTTTGACTTCATTTCTACCTAACCTCCCACTGGCCAAACAAGAGGAAACCCCTGGCTTGTCATGAGTTATAGCCTCATCCATCAAAAGGCTCCAGGATCTTTTAACAAATGAAAGGCACAAACATTAAGAAAACAGTAATACATCAGGGGCTGGAGCCAGGACTAACAGAATCAGCACTAAGGGAACATGTTGGCAAGGCTCTCAGGAAGAGACTGCCTGGCAGCAAGAAGTATTAGTAAAGCTTTCTCAGGGGAGTCATTAAATCAAGTATTAAAGTTCACAAAGCACAAGAATGAGAGTTAAAGTTCACACCAAGCAGAGCTCTGGAAGCAACACTCCGGCAGCAAGAGGACAGGTAGAAAAGCTGACAACTTCTCCCCTAGTTCAGGCTCATCTGTCAATAAGAATGAACCATGGGGGCAGTTTAAAGTTGATTAGACATCAGCTGCCCACAGGAACCACATTTGTTTCCCCAAGTGATCTTCCTGCAAGACTAAAACAAATAGAAAGAGAACAAGGCAGGGAGCAGGCTGTCAAAGATACTCTTTAATGCAAGAAAAGATGAGCTTGGAGAAGAGGAGGCTTAGAGGAGACCTCATAGCTCTCTTCAACTACCTAAAATGAGGCTGCAAGTGAGGCTGGTGCTGGTCTCTTCTCCCAAGTAACTAACAACAGCACAAGAGGTAATGGTCTCAATTTGCACCAGGGGAGGTTTAGATTGGATATTAGGAAGAAGTTCTTTACTGAAAGAGTGGTTAGGCATTGGAACAGGCTGCCCAGGGAAGTGGTGGAGTCACCATCCCTAGAGGCATTCAAAAAACAAGTAGATGTGGCGCTTTGAGATCATGGTCTAGGGGTCAGGGAGATGTTGGGCGAAGGTTGGAAAAGACCTTTAGGATCATCAAGTCCAATCTAAATGATTTTATGAGCAGAAGACTGGAGGTGTACTGAGGGGACCTTCCTGCTCCAGGTACAGAACTCTGGCTGTCACAACCCAACTGTAACAGACAGAGCTGCAATTTGCTCGGTCACGGATGAGCTGCCCTGCCAGTCTTACAGCGACACGGGATACTCAAACTGCTGTCAGGCACCAATCAAAATGGCTTTGAGCATTTGCAAATGAGCACAAAAGATGAATACTGGAAACTTGGATTGAGTAAATCTGTGAACCAGCAAACACCCCAACAGCAAGAAAATCTTATTAAAAATAACTCCTAGAGTCCACATAATCACAGGCGACAAACCTGCTCCATACCTCGCTGCCCCGTTAAGCACAGAAGCCTGAACTGAAGGAAAAAGCAGACAAGGGTTGAAAGCAGGACAGCTGAGAGATGGGGAACTCAATCCATTCCCTTGCCACGACTGAAACAGGAGGTGGCTTGATAAAAAGCAAAAATTGCCATGAGTTTAAGGGTCCCTAAAACAGGGAAAGCCCCTGAGTAGTTCTGACTGGTGTCAACAACAACAAAAACACTCCAAAGAACAAACTTCAGAAGGAAGATTTTTTCCTGTAATAGAAATCTTTGTGATTTTTCAATAATGAGCTGTGGAGCCTGGAGAAGAGAAGGCTCCAGGGACATCTCATTGTGGCCTTCCATTATCTGAAGGACTCCTACAAGAAAGCTGTGGAGGGACTTTTTACAAGGGCTTGTAGTGATAGGACAAGGGGTAATGGTTTCAAACTGGAAAAGAGATTTAGATTAGATGAAAGGAAGTTTTTCACTCCAAGGGTGCTGAGACACTGGCACAGGTTGCCCAGGGAAGTTGTGGATGCTCCATCACTGGATGTGTTCAAGGCCAGGCTGGGTGGGGCTTTGAGCAACCTGGTCTAGTGGGAGGTGGAGTTGGAACTAGATGAGCTCTTAAGGTGCCTTTCAATCCAAACCATTCTATGATTCCATGAAGTTTCCATCCACACCTACACTGTAGAATAACAGAAGGTCCCTTCTGTTATCCTGAGGCAGCAGGTACTAGCTGCCATCTAAAGAAAGGATGCTATTCAAACAGACCTGCAGCTCAGCCCCACAGAGGGAATCCAGCATTTTCTTTTGTCTGTAAAGTCAGTGCTGAGATTTTTGGACACATACACAGCATTTTAAACCCCAAACTCATGCAGACAAGTAATGGCAGCAGACTTACACTGCTATCTACCTGAATCTGTCTGAAAGGGCACTACATGTCTTCTGACATGTGGAAGGATAAGTGATCCCACCAGCATCCATGTCCTTGGAAGCTCAACATCAGCCAGAATCCTCAAAGACAAAAAAAATCTCAGATTGCAACTCCAGGGCTAGAGCAGGGTTCAAGATTGCTTCACTGTGCTGTAACGTCACTGCTCTGCTGTAGGGAAGGTTTTTACAAGGTGTCATTAAACCACAACTCCATGACTAAACCACCAACTGCTGCATAATTCTGTCAACATTTGTTTGATTTGGGAAACTTCTTTGGACACGCCATAAAGACTGATTTTCAAAGGAAAGGAAAGAATCAGAACAAAATGTGTCTGTCTCTACCCAAAAGTGACCACCTCATATTTGAAAACTGGGCCATATATTCAGATTTTTTTTTTCCCTTTTTCTTCTGTGCTCCACTAATCACAGCTGAATTCCAGGTAACATGATTTAACAAGTGTCCTGGAATGCCCAGCCTAAAACCAGTAGGATTTTCTACTTCAGTCTGTTCTGCTCTCACAGAGCACACAGAACTCATCCTTTCACAACACCCTGCTGTATTTTGTAGATTTATTTAAACGGCTATGTAAAAGATTTCTCTGCTTCATTTCTTTCTTTTCCTTACTAGTTTAGGACTAAAACAGCATTTCACCTCAACACCAGTCTTTCAAGTGGTCAAAACACCACGCACATAAGGCGTGATGCATTTTGATTGTGCAATGATTTGCTGTTTTAAAGAAGCCTCCAGTCTAACATCAGCTAGAGATGACTTTTCTAGTACCAGTACCCATTGTGGAAAAGCCACAGCCCTGGTAAGCAACAAAGCTGGCTGGGCTGCAGGCTGCTAGTTTGCATTAGAAATGCTGCATGTCTTCCACAGAGAAGGTATCTAGTGCACACTGGTGCACTGACACAAGTCAGACACCAGCAAGCAGCAGGCTGTTCTCATATCTGCCCTTGCTTTTATTGGTCTTCAGAATTCTTGTAACGTAGGAAACCATCTAACCCTAAAATGTTAATAGAAGTTACAGAATCTTAAAGGTCTGCCCTAACTGAAATGATTCTAAGATCAGAGTCCAATCACCAACCAAGCACTGCTGGGTCACCACTAAACCATGTCCCTCAGCACCACATCTACACAGCTTTGAAACTCCTCCAGGGATGGGGACTCCACCACTGCCCTGGGCAGCCTGATCCATCATTTCCTTATGCAAAAAGCATCATTGCACTACTACAAGAAAAATCCACAGCACCATTTTGCACACATTTAAGTACTCTGAGCAATACAAAACCAGTTTAATGCCATGTTATCATATCCATGTAGATATGGATATGATAGAGCTGAGCTAATGCTACTTCCACTCTCTTAAGCCATGTTTTTCTGTTAAGAAAAATTTTAGGAGAGACTCCATCTCATCTGTATATCCACAGCATGCAGCAAAATGCAATCCCCATCCCATGCCAAGCCTCTACAACAAAAAGCAAGAAGGATGTCAGAATATCAGCTCTGAAGTGAACAAGGTAAGGTAGATACTTTGCCCGCTTCAGCAGCCCAAGCATCAGCAAAGGAAGCAGAACTGGAAAAAACTAGCTCCCACTGTCTGTAACTGGTGCTGCCCTTCACACAAGGGGGAAGGACACTGCACAAGATGAGGATGGGTGTTTCTGCAGTTTAGAGCCACTTACAAACCATCCTGACCATTGGATAGTCACAGCAGATAAGAAAATTTGATGGGAGCTGTGTGGACAGGCACACTTCCAGCAGCACTGCTGAACCACCAACCTGCAGGTTTCATCTAGCAGAACACAGATCTCCTAACACCTTAAACAACATTAATTTGGCAAGAGATAATGTGCTATTTTCTCCTCAGATGCAGCAATTACATCAATGGGCCCCTTCCTCCATACTTCTCCCCATAATTACCATCAGCAGATAATTACTCTGTACCTTGATTTGTGGACTTTATAACTGTGTTATTTGGCTGGTAAGAACCTTAAAGAAGGCACAGAAAAAAAAACAACCACCTGAGAAATGCAGCACAAAGTTTGTGAGAAACGGTAAGCGGATGGGTTGGACTGTTGCACTCTAAGCCCTGCTCATCTCCAACTACAGATGTGGTCAAGGGCTGCAAATAAAGAGGAAGCCAAATAGTCAGGACAGTTCAGACTTCCAGAGTTTTTTCATAGCTATCAGCTCAGCTTCACTATCCACTTACTGACTAATTTACAACAGAAGAACAGCAATCTACTACCCAGGGTAAAAATAAAAATGTCTTCATTCCTAGATCTCAAAGCCCTTTACAAAGGCTTGTCAAGGAAGCCGGTATCACACCACACATCCAAGACAGAATGTCCAGCCAGAGGTAATCTTTAAAGTACTTTTCCCCCCCCGCTTCTTCATTGAGTACTCCCAAGTCTTACAATGAAAAGGCAAGCCTCAAGATCTCCTGTAATGTTGTTCATGAATTGTAAGTCTTTTCCACAACCAGGGTTTAGAGAATAAAGGTTTGAACACAGGAAAGGGGAAGGGTGAAGTGTCCCAGTGGCAAATCCAGGTTTTAATGCTAGAATTAGTCCCCAAGCAGTTAAATTATATTTCTTAAGCCTTATTTTAAAATGTAGGATCACACTGAATTCTGAGCCAGAGCAGCAGAGGTCAAAATCTAGCCCAGAAACTGAGCTGTTGCAGATAAGAGCACATTTTTCCTACAGGAATCTTTCACCCATTAAAAAAGTTAGTGGAAGTTTTTGGAGAGCTCTAAGCTTGCACATCAGTTTCAGCTGCTTCTAAATCTGCCAGTTAAGTACCTCAGCCTTACTCATTTCTGTTAAAATATGGGTAACAATTCTTGTATACTCTAAAAAGTTTAACACAAAGTCACATACAACACTTTGTCTGTAAGCCTCATACCTTAAATACCTTATGTCTTAACACTCACTGCCCTACTTCAAATAAAGCTCCAACTTCACAAAGTTTCTTCAGGCAGTGTCAGCAAGGTTTGGGCTTCCACAGCAGTCATACACTCACAAAAGGCTCTTGGGAAACACTGCAAGTGGTGTGACTTACAATTCCAGAGGTGCTAAATGGCTAACATAGGATGGCTGCTCAGGGAAGAGTGGCAAAGGGGATCAGGAAACCTCCCCTGTGGCAAACAGGCATAGAAGTAAACTTCTTGAACGTGCTCTCTGGAATATATTTTGTTTCCTATAAATTCAGTCTCACTCTCACACACACCCCTCCTCTGTATTTACATTGCAAATGTGACTATTGCATCATTAAACTTTGTTTTAGAAAACAAGAGCATTAATCTCAAATTTGATTGCTGCCCTGTTTGATTACTTCCCAACCCATCCAAAAAAATTAGGATATTATTATTACTATTACTCATGCCTTCAGTTTATAAATACAAAGGTTAATAAAGCCATTTCATTCCCTGGGAACAAGTCTAGATTGATCTGTCTTCCTGGTTTATCGCAATCTGCCAGCTGTGGGAGATAATCTACATTAAGAAATGGTGTCCCTATGATTAATAGCAGTCTTGCAGGCCACAAACATACCCATTAGATTTCACATTTTATCTGCTAAACACATTTCAGGGGAGTAACTTCAGAGGACAGGGAAAGTGTGTCACAACTGTAAAACTTTGTTATTAAATCCAGTATTAACTCCACTTAGTTATTAAATCCACTAAGAACCACCACTGCCTTGTGCTGCTATGTAACAGCAATTTGGAGACCAGGTCCAGGTTCTCAGCCTAAAAACAAGCAGCTGGAAGGGTGGTAAATGCAGAAAAACCCCAGACCTTAACCCACCTAACTGTGCATCATCCAGCCCCACCAGGCACCACAGCCTCAGATCATCAGGCACCTGAGAAGAGCATCCTCAGAGGTCCCCAGCCCTCCTTCAGGCCATAGTCCTATTACACACAGTTGTACTTTCATGCCCAGCAATTCCCTTCATGAAAGCACAGGTGTGATCTGCACTGACACAAAGGTTTGATTCCACTTCAGGACCCCAATAAGTGTCATCTGCAACTATATCACCTGCAGCAAGCTCCAAAAATCTAATTACTCAAAAAAAAGGCTGGATTTTAGCAGCTATGTAGTAGGCATCAATACACAGTACGTGATTTGGTTACACTAAGTGTGGAATTGATGTTTTTTATCAGCCATCATTTCATGTATTTGAATGATTTCCCGTTGCCACCCAACTTTGTGCTAATTTTTGTGCTCAGATTCAGCAAGCAAAAGGCACCATCACCTTGAACTATGCACCTTTACCCTCAGTACCTTTTAAAAATCCACCTCTTCTCCACGGGAAAGCATGCAATAGCTACAACTCCACCAGGAAGAGATATTCTGGCCTTCACCTTGAACTCCTGGATCTATCTGCCTGATCCAAATGACTGCAAGAATCCAGGACCTGTCTCAAACCCTTTGACAACACTTTGTAAGGTGCAATGATACTGCAGCACATGGCAGGGTGGGGTGGGAAGCTGTAAAGAAACTCAGCCTGGATTTCTGTCAAGCAATAGGAGATGGATGCAAAATTAAATCAAGGGCACCTGCAGAGATGTGAACAAACATTTATTAGATATACTTGCCTCCACAGCCTCACTCTGCCATCCCATAAAGAGCAGGACAACAAGGAATTATGACTATCTGTGACTGCCCATCTGTCTTATCTGCTGGTGATTCACACAACAGGTAATACTTTCCTGCAAAAAAGATCAAAGATGGACCCTAAAACATTTCAAATTAACTATATGGCACAAGGCAGAACCTGCTTTTCTATCCCCCATACACAGAGGGGTTAACACACACACCGACACCCACAACTCACACTGAAAATAAGGCACATTTCAAACCCAAGTAACTCCGCAGATGGAGAAATGTCTGTGATAAAACCCTGAAACACCCAAGTTTTCTTCAAATTTTTTAGCTTGTAGATGGTCAGTACAAAAACCCAACGCACTCGCCCGTGTTGGTGGGGAGACCACAAAAGGAGCACATCAGCGTAAAACAAAGGTGCCAGCCTGCTTTTACACAGCTCAGCATCCTGCGAGAGGAAATGGCTAAAGGGACAACGCAATGCATCTGAGAAAGAAAACTTCTCATTGCACAAACTTGTAGCCACTAGAGTGAGGATGTGACAAACCAAGATGCGCTGGATTTAAACAAGTAAAACCTTCCTGCCTGGGAGCGAGAGTCTGATCATGATAAATTACTTTCATAAATGCAGATCATCCTGCTCTTTCCTATCAAGTCTTCAGCATTTATTTTTGTTATAGTAAATAACTGCACCTACGGGATCATTTTATTATTCAAGTGTTTGCATAAACCTGTTCCGAGTCAATGCACACATTCCCCAGGAGATTCACCACCAAGACAAAGTCATTCTTTCTGCTGGTTAATGACAGTGATAGCCACCAGTTCAGACTCCCTCATGAAATATTCACACAGCCATCGCTCTGGAAACGACACCCTTGTTCAAGAGAACAGAGGATTTACATCAAAGTCACCACTGAGGGCCCTTTCTCCATTACCTGCTCTGGTTACAGAAGCATGAAACCAGGAAGGCAGCTTGCAGCCAGGCAGATCCACCATGCAGAACAGGGATAGGGGGGCCAGTAATGAGAACTACATCTCTTGAGGTTTCAAAATTAATTCAAAAACCTGGGGCACAACTACAGCAGCACAGTTCAATGGCATCAGCCACAGAGACTGACACAGTTGTAGGGCCTCCTGTCCCATCAGCTGACACCAGCTCAGAGCCAGAAGGGCCAGGACACTTCCATGCACAGTAAGAATGTACTTCCAGTCCCACACCAATACTTTTGGTTCTACAAATGGTTACATCCTGAGAGCACAAGGGCAGCATTCAGCAGTTGGGGCAGAACAATTGTTTGCCATCTCTTCCAGTGAAAGGCAGTAGAACAAAAACTGCAGCTTATAGCTCCAGGTGAGCATCTGTGCCCAGACAGAACTTGTCCCTCAGGTCAGAGGGGCCACTTAGATCAGGTTCTTGTTGCTCTCACCTACACAGATACTTGCACTTCTGTAGTAACTTGTATGTACAACATACAGGCCTCCCATCACTCAAGAGGAACAACAAGAAAGTTAAGGACGAATAAGTTAAGTGTTTGAATTGTGCATCAGCCAAAGACCTAGATATTAACGAATTGTCACTGCCTCCGTATAAAGCCATACCCCACTGACTTCAGCCGTGCTCACGACCAGAACAATGAACATGAGAAGCTAAGAGTGGGAAGTCTTTTATTGCTGTGCTCACTTTATTTGTAACCTGAACTATGATATGTTGTTTTCTGGCTTACACTACCCTTTGATCATGGTGTTGCCATATTTTGCCAGTCAGTGAAAACTCAATGCTTGATTTTTCATAAAATTGCTGGACAGCAACACCTCCCTCTCCTGGTCTAAATCATCTCCCAGGGCAGGCAGCTCCATAAAACGCAGTTCCCTTTTGGTCAGTGACCTCTAGTGGTGAGCATACAGGAGAAGAGAGAGGAGCACACAGTTACACAGGGAGAATTGATCCTTCCTCCCTACAAAGGAAGGCCAAACAGTTCATCCACCCTTCTCTTAGGAACTTGTGCACTGCAGCTTCTACAAGCTCAGTTCCAGGAGCTCTCGCACAGCAGCCTGCCTTGCCCCCAAGTCATAGAATGGTTTGGGTTGGAAGGGACCTTTAAAGCTCACCGAATCCAACCCCTCTGCACTGAGCAGGGACATCTGCAACTAGAGCAGGTTGCTCAGAGCTCTGGAACAGTTCCAGGGATGGGGCACTGATCACCTCTCTGGGCAACCTGGGCCAGTATTTCAGTGTAAAAAAATTCCTTCTATCTTGTGTAAATCTCCCCGCTTTTAGTTTAAAACCATCAACCCTGGTCCTGTCAGAACAGGCTCTGCTAAAAAGTCTGTCCCCATCTTTCTTATAGGCCCCCTTTAAGTATTCAAAGGCCACAAGAAGGTCTCCCTGGAGCCTTTTCTTCAGGCTGAACAACCCCAACTCTCTCAGCCTTTCAGGAGAGGTGTTCAAAGGGACTAATCTCCTAACAGACTTTGTTACAAGCCACAGGAAGTATTTTACCTCCTTCCCCACCCCAAGGTGAGGAACAGAGATCCCCACGACCCCCTTGTAACCTCCTTCCCCTCTAAGCATGCAGCCTCCTGCGATCCACAGCCTGGCTTTCAGTGGCCCAGCAGCATCATCTCAGCTCAGAATGTTGAGGAAACAGTTAAGTTTCGGGAAAGAGCTGTGAGACAGCCACACACTAGAGGCACAAAAGATAAGGAAGGTGTAATTACAGAGGTAGGTTTGATGAGATTGGTATGGATAACAGCTCAAGGGCTCACCAGGAAAGACACCACCAGTGAAAGACTGCTAAGGGGGAAAGAGTCAGCAGGTGGCAACAGTGCATCACAGGTCCTTCCTGAGGCCACCCCTTCCCATCCCAGCTGCTCAGCCAGCAAAGAGTGCAGGGAGCACACCAACACTCAGCCTAGTAACTATTTATATCCTCACTCCTTCGTGTGCTAACCAAATACATGAGTTCAATACATCTTGTCTGCAGACCGAACACAGAAAAAGAACCAAGAACAGAACCACACAGGGACAGAGTTAATAACACCCTGAAACGAAGCTGGAGTTACAGTTGGCTTTGACAGGCTCAGCACAGGTCAGCTCTGCAAACCTAGCACCTCATCTCAGGGCAGCAGCAAGACACAGAAGGTCTTGCAGCAGTGTGTAACTGCTCCACCAGCAGCTCTGCCCCCATCATGACATAGCAGCACAACACACACCTGCATTTCAGCTGATGGACCCACAGGCAGATACAGTAACAGGACTTGTGTTCAGACACTGGACTGAGAGTCACGGTGGCAGAGATGCGCATTCAGATCTGAATGTCAGCCGTGAAAGTAATTCTTCCTCAGACTGAGCACAACAGGTTAACACAGCAGCATTTGCTTGGTCACCAAGTCAGTTAGCCAGCAACTATATCCCACATAACCCCAGATATATTCTTTTTTGGGACAGTTTCTCCAATAGCTCATATTTCACTCTCCCTCTAACGAGACCCTTCAGATCCAAACCCAACAGGTATTTTAACCAATTTAACTGACAGACCTGACAGTTCTACACTCGCCATAACAGCAGTACCTTTGCTTTCTTCATGTGGCTCATGATATTGCCAAGATCTTCAACATCGACGACAGAGTTTGTGCCTCCACCTTCCTCAGCATCAGCCTCCTCCTCGCTACTGGTTTCAAACAACTCCTCTGCCTGTGTAACAGATGAGAGGAAAAAGTAGGAACAACACTGAATGTTAAACATAAGACCTTCATCTATGCTAGCCAGTGAAACGAGCTCTTGCAACCAGTAAAGATTACTGAAAAACAACGAGTAGTCTACCTATAACCTAATGCATATGAGACACATTTAAGCTTTGCTTTTATCAGTATGTATTTATAAGAGTTTAGTACACATACTGCCTAAAACTCAGTCCACATATCCTGCCTCTGATTTCCTCATGCACCTATCTGATCACGAGAAGTTACACAGGAGTCCAGCTCCCACTGCACACCAAGACGACCTGGAAGCCTAAACCCCTCTAACTCCTTCACGTGCCCCTCTCTGAATGCACAGGGAATGAGGGATCTGCTTTCTAAGTCAAACTCTTCACAGAGCAGAAAAAGTTGTCTCTTTCTGCACACAGCCAAGGTACAGCACAACAGCAGTGGTATTGTGCAAGATGTATTCCTCTCGTTCCTGCAGCAGCTAGCACTCTCAAACCCACTCAGCCAGAAGAGCCCCTAATTTCCTACAAAATTCAACAAGGCGTTAGCAATCCTTTCCAACCTATAATAAATGGCTTTTGGGGAGGATTAAAGGACCATAGCAGCTCTGTGTCTTGCCCTGTAGAGCAAGAGGGAAGATTTATTCAAAACCTGCAATCAACAACGCTCTGGAAGACACATAAATCACAGAGTAGTGGGAGCTGGAAGGGACCTCTGGGGATCATCTCATCCAACCACCCTGCTAAAGCAGGGTCACCCAGAGCAGGCGAGTGATTACAGGCAGATACATTCAGAGGAAATACAGGACTTGGTGAGACAACACTCCCCCAGCTGCCTTTGGAAAAGCCTTGGGATGCAGGCAAAGTACCTAAGCTTTACCAATTTGAAGTGGAAGCAGAGAACTAAATGCTTCACTTGGTCATGAGATAAAGCAGAGACTGATGAGAAGCCAGACTCGCTCCCTGGAGTGTCTGTCACAACGTCCACCTCCCCTTATTTAAGAAGGAGACTCTCTCATCATATAAACACTATCTACCCTCAGTCCATCACTAGTTCTTTAGTCCTTTCTGGATGCCTAATTCTACTTATCTGCTGTGGGGTCCCATCCCTCTTCCCCAGAACACAGAAGTACCAAGCTCCCACAGCACTACTCCAGGCTGTAGGAGGAAGTGGAGAAGTCAAATAGTGCCCCAAAGGGCACTAAAGCAGAAATTCCCACAGATTTTGGCTCTACCTCAGCATTCTCGTATTCTGATGCTCCATGTTCATGATCTGAGCTCTCCTTGTTCTTCCCTGGAGATTTGCACTTCCCCTTCTTGCACTTCCCACTGCAGGGCTTCTTTTCCCCTCTGCAGAGGGCCTGGAGCCGACTGAGAAACTTGGCTTTCCAGGCTTCAAAGTCAGCCTCGATGCTGCCATGCTTGCTCTGGGCCACGTTGCAGTCCCCCTCGGCACGAGTCATGATACGACTGGCACTGAGCATCCACAGCCACCTGTCAACATTTCTTCCAACCTAGGACAGGATCAAAGTTAGAGGGAAATTAAACAAAGCCCAAGTTAAAGTACCAAGCCTGGAAACAGAGCCACTGAGCTGCACAGGACCCCAGGGCAGGGACCTCTGGGCTCCTTCTCACCTGCTGACCCAGAGCAGGGACACAAGGCAGTTTAAACACCACCACACATCCCCAGACTCCCATCTGAAAATACCCCTGCTAGCACACTGATGGGATGAGAGATGAGCTCTTAGCTGAGTCAGACTGATGGGGACAGGCTTTTTAGCAGGGCCTCTTGTGACAGAACAAGGGGTGATGGGCTTAAACTAAAAGAGGGAGATTTAGACTGGATATAAGAAAGGAATTTTTGACACTGAGGATGGTGAGAGCCTGGCCCAGGTTGCCCAGAGAGGTGGTCGCTGCCCCATCCCTGGCACCATTCCAGGTGAGGTTGGCCGGGGCTCTGAGCAACCTGCTCTAGTTGTAGATGTCCCTGCTCAGCACAGGGGGGTTGGACTCGATGAGCTTTAAATGCCCCTTCCAACCCAAACCAGTCTACAACTCTATGATTCTCTGGGAACAAGCTTTTTCTGACTGAGATGAAACTAATTACCAAGCTGAGAGACTGTCATATTTTACATCAGGAAATAAAGCTAAAATGCACACATTAAAGTACATAAGCTGGAGAAAAGCACTCTAAAAGGCAGCAAGTGAGACAGTTTACAGTCCTGTGCCCTCATGCTCTTTCAAAGAGGGGAAATTAACTCAGTAAGAATGTGCCAAATATATTAGCATGCCTCCCAGATTAATGCAGGGCTCACGGGACTCCTTTCCCACTTCAAAGGGCAGCACAACCACTTCAAAGCTGCTGCCCCTTCCAACCCAACCCAGCCCCTAATCAAGTCCCCACAACAGCTGCAATTCTCACACAAACTACCGGTATCAGTTTTGTAGTATTTAAGAAAGCTGAGCCTTTCACAGGAGCAGAAATCAACAGACGGTGCACAGGAAATCACAGAATGACAGAATGGTAGGGGTTAGAAGGGACCTCTGGAGATCATCTCATCACCTCCGGAGATCATCTCATCCAACCCCCTGCTAAAGCAGGGTCACACCCAGAGCAGGGTGCCCAGGTTCACGTCCAGGTGGGTTTGGAATCTCTCCAGAGAAGGAGACTCCACAACCTCTCTGGGCAGCCTGGGCCAGGCTCTGGCATCCTCACAGCAAAGAATTTTTTCCTCCTGTTCAGATGGAACCTCCTGGGTTCCAGTTTGTGTTTGTTGCCTCTTATTCTGTCACTGGACACCACTAGAAACAGACTGAATAGAGACACTTACTGTGTTGTAATGATCAACATAAACTGAGTTTCCCAAGCCAAACACAGCGTATCTCAGGCCTTTCAGATAGGTTCTCCCATAGCGGAAGTCATTCGCAGCCTCTTCTAACCACCTGCAGAACCACACTGCACTCTCGGTTGGCTGTCCATCTGTGTATGTAGCTACCAGGAACACACAAATGTTCCTGCTGGTTGTCTAATAATATAAACAGAAGAGAGTAGAGAAGATCATTGCATTTTTCAGAACACTTTACATCAGAAGAGAGCTGCAATGAAGTCTCCCATAGATTCAAAAAGGGACTATCAATATTCCCACAAGAAAAATCCATCACAGATTACTCAATATCACTTTACAGTAAATTTCTAATCTACAAAGGCTGCAGAAGTATCACCATCTCCTTATTACAGTTTTGAAGCCTTCCTTGGTGTACACTGTCAAGGACAGAACAGGGGACCTCGTGCGGCCACTCTCACAGATGTCACACCAAAGTTACAGAGCAAGCTCAAACAAAGTCACTGTCAGTCATTCTACACGATCCTTTCCCAGTAATCTCCAAGGTTTAGGTATTTTCTGCTGAGGGTTGATGGGCTAACTTGCTTACGTAAAAGGAAATCAATTTTTAGCACAAAGATTTGGGGATTGCCAGGATAACAGGAGAGAAATACAAGATGAAAAGAACCTTCACAATCCTGGTAAAATCCTGTATTTGTTATTCAGATTTCTGACATACCTACCTCCTCTGATAAACAATCATCTGGATCATAGTCTCCCATGCTAATGACTTCCACAGGCAAATAAAGGGAACTAACTGCTTCAGCCAGACATTTGGCAAATCTCTGAAAAAATAAGAATTGTAGAAAATTATCAATTACTTCAACTCAACTATCATAAGAGTCACATAAGCCCTGCTATGCCCAGTCACATCTCCCAGCACAGAGAGAACAATGACACATGGGAACTGGACACTGGACCTACAATTCCTCACATAAAAAAGTACAGCGGCTGAAACAAGAGTTACATGAATTTTAATGACTAATAATTTCACATTTACACTTAAGTTTCTTTTTGAGAAAGCACCTAAAGCAACACTTCTCTCTCAGAAGACCTGTTAGCAAATTAAGAGTGTAAGAGTAACCTTTAAGCTCCATAATCAACACTTCTCCTGCATGCCATACTTAAAGAGTAGAAAAACCTTATTTTTATATAATTTTCACTTATCTTTCACAATGGGCAACGATTTCCAATGACTTAATGAACTTTCAGATGAACTTTCCAGGTTATACACAGTGCAGTGCTTCTAAGGCAAGCAACGTACTTGAATGTCAACACCACTCCAAAATCAACTTCATGTAGGTGAAAAAAGTAACTTATACCTTTGCTGTGCCAGTCTGAGACCCATAGAAAATCTTTACCCCGGCAACATTGACTTCCTTTGCCTGCAGGGTGGCGTATCCATTTATTAGTTTGCCTTCTGTTCCTTCAGAAGCAGCAGGATTCCCGTTGGATTTTTCACTCTGCGGAACAAGCACTGTGTCACATGCAATCCCTTTTCATAGTGATGCTAACCCCATTTTCCCAAAAGCATTTAAAGTTCAAATCCTGCGTCCAAACTCTCAGCACTACAGAAATGCAAACAGTGAAAGCATCTTAGTTTCTCTCACACCTGGAGAAACACGAGTAACTACTTCTCTGAACCAGGCCATGCTACAACACACTCATCTCACACCACAGAGACAAGAGGATCCAGCTGAACCCAACAGCTGCCCAGCCCCTTCACTCGCCAGCACAAGGAGGTTTTAAACTCCTGAATGGCCTAATCCCACTCCTGTCCTAAAACCAGTCCAACCTTGTCATTGACAGCACTGGAAACATGAATGTGAAAACACCGGACACAAGCAGAGGGATTTACTTGAAATGACAAAGCAACCCAGGCTGACACAGTAACGCAGTGAGAAGAGCTCAGCTGAGACCTGCTCTAACACCAGAGCACTGAGGGCGTTTAGTTACCCACAAACATCAGACAGTCCAGACTGAAGATTACAGCCATCAGATGAACTAAATGACATCGGGGGTTTGCAACAACCCAGAGAAGCAGAACTTTTCACTGCACCAGTGGGTACCTTTACCCAGCAGCCATTCACTTCCACACACAGATTTTTGGGAGTTTTCTCAGACAAGAGTACTTACACATGTAGTTACCTTGTTTTTGGAGGTGGTGAACTGAATGACGATCCAAATGCTGATCCCCAAAGCAACAGCAGAATAAATGTAAAATCTGTGCAGCCAGAAAGACACCAGGCAAGTATAGAAGTTCCACGTATCCATTGAGGCATCTAAACCTAGATCAAATCACAGATTTTGCAAGGGCAGATTCCTGCAGTATGAACTTAGAGTGAGCACACCAAAAATAATCATACAGTACCCACAGTCTCCCGCCATTAGCTATTCCTCAGGCTCTGCAGAAAACAGCTTTTGGCTAGAGACAGGATACTACAGTTGAATCAAGGAGCCTTCGCCCCCTCAGAGCTGTGTCAGCTGAGTTTCATCTACTTAGATAGGGCAGGTTCTGTCACAAGGAAAGGCAGAAAATACTTGTGCTGTAAAAGTCCCTGAAAGTAACAAGTCCTTGTGAAACATCCCCTGTATTGTACTGGCCTCAGTTTTCCACAGACCTGATGTGCAGATTTCTGGAGCTAAAAAGCTTCATTTCAAGGTGGAAATCAACTCCACAGAGCTCGCTGCTGAACACAGCCCTTGCCTGTATGCATTAGATGCTACACTGATTGCAAGAGCTTTGACCCAGACTTGCAAGTCCAGCCTGAAACCTGGATTCAAGTGAAAGCACTCTTTCCAAATTATATCATGTGAGTGAGGTTTGGTTCAGAATTGAGATTTTTCAAGTTGGTTCAGAACATTCAGGGGACATAACGCTGTAGCCAGCATCACATTTGCACAGTGCCTGTGATTGTATTTCACACAAAACATTCAGGAGCTTAAACAAGGCTTGTTTATGACACTTATAGACTGAGAAACACAGATGACACCCTCCTACTTATCTGTAGCCCTCTTGGGTCTTCTTTTTGCAGACATCACACAAAAGCACAGAAACTGAGGCTAGAAGCTTTGCTATCTTGCTTCTCCCCGGGCTGTTACTTACAGTACCAGATCAAAGCTTGAGGAGACACCTCTCACCCCTCCACCAGCAATACTGAACCTCCCAAAATGAAAGCACTGAGAGCACTTGCCACTATGCCAGCAGCCCCAGCCCACACCAGCAGCAAACCCCTCAAGGCAGGGGCTCCAGAAACCTGCAGCAGCCCAGGGACTCCGCTCCACCTCCTGCCCTGCAATTACCCAACGGCACCCACCACACCTCCCCAGCTTGACCCCCTCACTTAATGAGCCCACCTCATTCCTCCTCTGAGCTCACAGAACTACTCGGCTATGCAAGCCCCTCACACACCTCCCATTCCTCTCTCCCCCCAACCCAGGAATCACCTCATGCTTATCACCCCCCATGGTTATTACCCCCACACAAACACATGCCCTCACAGATATTACCCTCAACCCACCCCCCCACGGTTATTAACCGCAAACACACACGGTTATTACCCTCACACACACCCACCCCTCATAGTTATTACCTACGCCCCCCTACATGTCTCCCTCACAGTTATTACCCTCCCACGAACACTCCTTACAGTTATTACCCGCCCTCCGCGACCCCCCTCAGGGTTATGACCCCCATACACGCCTCCCTCACAGTTACA
>VZZY01008859.1:0-47208 GCA_013400335.1 Eurystomus gularis | reverse complement strand
TTTATATATATTTTAATATATTTATTAATTTTCTATTCTGTCATTGTAAAGTGTATTAAATGTTCTGAATAATATGGCAGTTACTGCAAGTTCTAAGCACACTGCATTTTACAAATGTGTGGAAGGGATTACATGCAACTGTTGCAGTTCATTTGCCCTCTGTATGCTTTTAGATTACTATTGTTTATACTTTGGAGTGTAAGCAAAAACCTGTTTGTTTTGTTTTGTGTTCTTTGCTTTTGAAAATCGAGACCATGAATAAAGGATTAGATTAGAGATACCGATTACACTAAAAAGAGGAATAACATTTGTCAATAATAGACCTCAAGTTAGTATAGGTTAAGTGTGTGTAATTAACAACAACAATAAGAAAACCAAAAAAAAAGATCTGGGATATAGTTGTTTAAAAAGACCTTGGTGTTGAATGGGTCTTTTTGGGAAAAGAAAACCGCAAATATGTATATATAGGTGAAGAACTGAAGCTGCTTTGCAGAGTTCAGTCACTAAAGCCCAGAGATGAGGAGCTACCAGTAGACTGAAATTCAAAAGTTTAGAGAAACATTCAGAGCTAAATAGAGTAAATCTGGCTTGTGCATGCCACGCTTAGCATTGACAAAAATACATTATTTTGATTTCTGGGCTATGGATTGAAAAAAAAGTTCTAGCAATGAACAGTGTGTTTTCCTCTGGCATGGATCCTTTTTTTCTAGAGCACAGATATGAAAACAGTAGTATGCATTTAAGAAGTAGAAAGACAATGACACAACAAATCTACCTGTAGATAATAATTAGATATTATAGCAAATTTATCCTGTATGTATAAGTGAATATCCTTCTGTACAGAGTACTTGCATCTCCTTTATAACTACTTCCTATGTATAAGGAGAACTTGATTAAATCTTCTCTGAGCTTTCTGTTCTCTTGGCTGAACAAGCTCTATGCTTTCAGTGCTTCTTCTTATGTCAAATTCTCCTGCCTTACAATTGTTTTGGTAGCCCTCTGCTGGACCCTCTCTAATTTTTCAGCATCTTCCAGTGACTCTGGTTGGTATCCCATAGCATTTTGGAAGTTAAGAATACCTTCAATCTTATCAGTAGAGAAGAATCGATATTCAGAAGCATTTGCTTATTTTGAGATTTGGCAGAGCCTATCTTACTGGTTTTGTCATTCCTTTTGTAGTACTCCATAAAGTCTTACACCCAAAACTGGCTTCAGTAAAGCTGAAAGGTTGAGCATGCTCTTGAATACTCAGTGTTGGTTGCAGTCAGAAATACTGAGATAAAAGCCTCCTGCTGGGATAAAGAATCCTTCAACACACTTTCTGCTGGTTATGTGAACTACTTCCTGTTTGACCTATGCATGTCTTTTGATGGGAGGCAGTCTGCCTTGGTTTAAAAATTGGCAATGATGGAAATTACATTCCACAAGCCTTCATATTTTTTCCATGGTTGTTGACCATCAGTTTTAAAATTTTGTTCCTCTCTCCTACTAGGAATTTGTCTAGCCTTGTTATCCAGCTTCTGGATCTCATCTTTTTTGGCTGATAGACTGACAGACCAAATAGTATCCAGTGTCTGTTTCTGCCATGAGAATACGTCTATGCTATCACGAATTTGTCTAGCAAACTTTTTGTCAGTAAAATAAATGAATTGCTTGCTTTTGCACTAGCTAAGCCTTTCAGCACTTTCTCAGTTCTTGAGTCCTTACTTGTGCTTTGTCAACATCTTTCTTGCAATGTGGACATTGGCCTTAAAGGAACGTGCCAGGAGCAGCTGCAGCAGTGCCAAATGCTAATAGGGGCTGGGTCTACAAAAGGGTTAGTGTGCTGCAGTGCTCAGCATGGAGACACAGACTCTACAGTAAAATACCCAGTTAGTCTCCCCTTGCAGTTCTGTGGGGAGTTTAATGCACAGGGATCTGTGACAGGGAGGAGGAAAATGAGTCCTGTGTTCCAGTCTCATTATATGAAAAAGTAACTGTATCTGTATGGTTTGGGGTTTTTTTATGTTGAAAATTTTAATCCTAACCCTTACAAGGCACATGGTCTGGAATCCAGGACTCTACCCCCTCTTTCCAGGTAAGTGTCCTACTGCCAAGCAGAGGATGTTGTTCTGTCTGCTCCTGGGAGCCTAGTGGTTAGGACTGCTGGGAGAGAACATGACTCTAATTATGGCATTAAGGCATTTGGCTCAGAAGACTTTCGTGACTTAACATCCCTGTCAGTTATTGCTAGAATGGAAAGTTATTTCATTGCGATCCCTTGCTGTAAACACATAACCTGTTTCTCCTCAAAGCAGAACAGTTTCTAATCAAATACTTGTGTTCTTCCAGCTCTGTTATAAACTGCTCAACCGTTCTTATCTCCTAATGGGCTGATACTATGGTTAGAGGTCATTTTGTTCTTCATTTGTTTAAAAAAAGAGCTAACCAAAATCATTAAACATCCTATAAGCTTCCATTTTTTTTTCCCTATGTTATATATGAGGACTGTGATTTTTTTTTTTCAGTCTTTTAAAAGGTATTGTTGTTTTAATCTCAACAAGCAATTTGGTTGCTCTTGTAATCTGTGGCTAAATGTTTTCCAAACCTTGGCTAAATAACTACAAACCGTCATTCATGTTTGTTTGTTTGTTTTAAACTAGTGTTCCTTACCTTTTAGGATTTTTTTTTGCAGCACGTAAAAAGGGTCCCTTTTAGAGGCACAAAATTGTAGCTGAGTTTCATGCATGCATAATTTCTTTTGTTTTTTTTTACTCTGTTCAGGAATGCATATAGCAAGAAGAAACAATTTCCAAAAACTTTTATGTAAGTAGTGTTTGGCCTTTGCTTGTGTGATCAGTTCATTTCTGGTAGCCTGGATAAATTGTAAGATAATGTTCTGTCCTGGTGCACAAAAGAAATGCTAAATGAGAATTTTGTTTTTTTCCAAGAACATTTGAATTGGAAAACTCCAAGCCTACATCCACAAGACCATGTGCATTTACCATCAGCTAGGCTGAGGTCTCTTATTACAATACCACTTTCATCCTTATGTGCTATGGACAGGTAGAGATGAAGCTGCTGCCTTGTTCTGATGTGATCTACTGGTGCATACACACCAACTAGTGTGAGCGTACATCCAGATTATGCTTTCTACTTCACTTCTGGTTCATGAGCTTCTGGTATAATTTGTTTCAAGATCTTTATTGACTAAGAAATTGTTTTTGTTTTTTAATAAAGCCATCTTTCCTTTTTCAACCAACTGTAGGTTGGTTTGTTTTTTCCTGAATGGGCCACAGCCATTGATTTTTAACTTAGCAATCAGGCAAATCTTCCTGGCCTTTTGAATCTCTAACTTTCTTGTTATTAGTTTGAATCTCTAACTTTCTTGCTACTAGAACCTCTTTCTTCCTGCATAAAGGGGTCGATGGCCCGGATGCCTTCTTTTGGGGCCTGATTCTGCAGGCTGCGATAAGACCACACCTGTTCTTTGAAAATGGTGATACATTAAACTTTATGGATACTCTTCAAAGTTAGGTAGATAATTTTATAATAGCATGTGCAGGCCTTCCTCTTTTTGGCCACTCACAAACTTACTATTGAGGTTCTAGTGGCTGGATCATTAAGTTTTTCAACCCTCAGAACACTTCCAGCAGGTACCCCCTGATGAACAAAACCCCCTCTGATATGGCTGCCTTTGCCATACTGATTCTTTGAGACTTTCCCAGACTCCCAACCAGCAACGTGAGCTTTCTGACTTATATTACGTATCTTCTTCTACAGATGGCAGTAGATTCTCTATCTTTTCTGGAGTAACCAGTGGTTTTCTACTGTATGGGGTTTTTTATGAAGTTTAAAATAGAAGATCTGCCATGTGTGTGTTCTCTGTCTGGAAAATTTATACATTTTTACACATGTACACAACACAAATGCATATATATGCAGCCGGCCACACAGACTGACACATGCAGCACTCACACAGACACAAATGGAACCAGTGGCCTCATCCAGCTCTCCTCTCTGGCTGACCAGGATCACAGTCTGTCAGTGGATATGGTACATTACATATATCAATGCATATGTTCCGTGTGGATCTCTCCAGGAGCTGGGCTCAGACACCAAGTCTGCCCAGTAGCTGCCCCTGGATCCCAGTCTCCCCAGTTGCTGGCACTTGGATGGTGAGCCCCACTCCAGCTTCTGGGACCGTTCCCCTTACTCACAGCCACACACACACACATGGACATCTCTCTGGCACTCTCTCGGGTCACGTCACCTTCCTACCAGCTGGTCCAGCCTGATTGTTCCTAGTGCACACCTGCACTTGCTCCTGTTGCCGATGCAGGGGCTCCTGTAGACCATGGCCATACCCCAGCTGCTGCACAGAGACCCCCATACACACGTTCACACAGACTAGAGAGCCCCTCGCCAAGAAGAAATTAGAAATGGACTTTAACGAGAAGACAGGACAGACTGCAGTGGTCAGGCGCAGGGCATGGTCAGACCAGCATGCTAGCAAATAACCTGTTTACATGCAGCTGACTTCTTTTATGCCCTTATCCCTCTATTTTGTTGTGCTCGCCAAACCACCACAGTCTTTCCCTTTCCCTGCTTTTGGGTCCTGCCCTACACATCCCATAATACATCTTGCATTGCCCTGCTTTCATGGTGTGTCACATGTCCCTGGGCAGTGGACCTTAGTCCAAGAGATGATCTGGAGAGTTGTTCCTGATGACCCATGGGGATGGGTGTCATACGCAGACACTGGGGCTGAAGCCTCTGAGGCACAGCCTGGAGAGGGACCTGGACAGGGTGTCCCTTCTGCTAGGTCCTTAATTTGGGTTCCTGCCTGCATTTGTGCCTCTGTTCCCTTCTGGGTGTGTGCAGGTGGGCTGATGGCTCTTGTGATGGGCCTGCGAGTAACCAGGTGTTATTTGGGCTTCTCCCCAGCCTTTGTCTCTGTGCTTCTCTGTGAGTGAGTGTGTGTGTGTGTGTAGCTTTTGATCACTTAACAATAATTACATGATTGTTTCTATCAAGATGCATGAGATGGTGGTTAACACATGTTTTGCAATTCATACTGAAGGGAAATGTCTAAAAGAGCATACCGTGTCTAATGTACAAGTATTTCTATAGATCTAGTTCACTTTTTCAAGCTAATAGTGTTTCTTATGCTTCTATATCTCATCAGCTCATAGAGAAATATGTAGTTGACAGGATCAGAGGTTGACTGGATTTTCAAAGACAGACAGCTTGGATATGGAAGCTATAATACACATTTAGATGTTCTAACCAACATGCAGCATATAGCCATATACCTTTTGTTTAGACCACTGATTTAAACTCATCTGTTAACTGAACATCTTTAATAGGTGAGGATATTTACAAAATATGTTTTATGTAATGGAGTGGCATAACACATAAAAAGAAAAAGCAGAAGTATTCACTGCCTAATAAAAGAAAATGTACAGCCCTAGGGCTCAGAATAGGATAGAACAGATGTTGGTTTATGCTGTTATCATGCTGTACAAAAAAAAAAAATCATGTTTATTAAAATAAAGGCTGGGAAAAAGGACGGTGTCTTTAAGTACATTGATGACTGTACAGCCCCTGAGGCTGGATACCTACACAGTGAAAGCTTAAAGCATACAGGAATTTCAGTAGTCTGAATGGCTAACAGCTGTTGCTGTGGGCTGAATTTATCCTTCTCCCTCGAGTACCTTTTTTTGAAGGAGCTGGGGAATGGTTGATTATTCATGAAGTTATTGCAGCTTAAACAACTCTTACTTCCTGCACAGTTACACCAAGTGAGTTGCTATTACCCCTGCTGAAGGGGTGGAGGGCAGTGACTGCTGTTGAAGGAGGGAAACTGAATTTCTAGTAGCACCAGATAATGCTGTCCCATCCCTTGTCCCTTTTTCCCTTTGCTCTCCCCACCCAGCAGCAGGCTGGTTCACCACGTTGTGCAGCCGCTGCAAACCAGTTTGAGAGAGGAATGCTGTGTCCTGCTTAGCACAAGACAGTAGGCGTATTTTTTTCTTATTGCAGATGTTTCTTTACTCTGCGTAAATCTAGGCAGATACTGAAATGCCACCTACTCTATTTTTTTTAACTAATTTTTACAATCTGCAGGTGTACTTTGGGTTTCACTCATTCTTTAAGAAAATCTGCAGTTTGGGTATGCTTATGAAGAGCCCTCTTACCTACAAGAGTATAGATATGTAGATGAATGCATAATTGCATTTCATAGTATTCAAGCATTAGCATGGAGAATGTGAACATCATCTAGAAAGTACCTAAGGCTATAAAGAGAAGACCTGCAATACTTAGTATGATGGAAAATTCAGCAAAGACTGAGAATTGCAATGGCATGGTAAAAGTTGTAAGATCCTTAGGGCTGCAAGGAGGCTGCACAGCAAGCTTGCTACCTTGGACTTCAGGAGAGCAGACTTTTGGCCTCTTCATGGATCTGCTTGGTAGAATACCATGGGAAAAAGAGCTGGAGGGAAGAGGGGCCCAAGAAAGCTGGTTAATATTCAAGCATCTCCTCCTCCAAGCTCAGGAGTGATGCATCCCAACAAAAAGTATGTCAGGCAAAATGCCAGGAGGTCTGCATGGATGAACAAGGGGCTCCTGGACAAAGTCAAACACAAAAAGTAAGCTACAGAGGGTAGAAGTGAGGACAGGTAACCTAGGAGAAATACAGAGAAGTTGTCCAAGCAGCCAGGGATCAGGTTAGGANTTGTCCAAGCAGCCAGGGATCAGGTTAGGAATGCTGAAGCCCCAATGGAATTATATTTGGCCAGGCACATCAAGGGAAACAAGAAAAGCTTTTATAGGTACGTTGGGGATAAAAGGAAGACTAGGGAAAATGTAGGCCCCCTCCAGAAAGAAATGGGAGACCTGGTTACCCAGGATATGAAGAAGGCTGAGGTACTCAACAAATTCTTTGCCTCAGTCTTCACCAGCCAGTACTCCAGCCATATTGCTGAAGTCCCAGAAGGCAAAGACAGGGACTGGGAGAATGAAAAACTGCCCACTGTAGGAGGAGATCAGGTTTGAGACCATCTAAGAAAACTGAAGGTGCAGAAGTCCATGGGACCTGATGAGATGAATCTGCGGGGCAGGAGGGAACTGGCAGATGAAGTTGCTGAGCTTCTGTCATATTTGAGAAGTCATGGCACTCTGGTGAAGTTCCCACTGACTAGAAAAGGGAAACAATCTCAATTTTTAAAAAGGGAAAAAAGGAAGACACAAGATCAAAATCTAAACAATGAATAGAAAGTATTATAGTGAGATGTGTAAGAGGTCATCAAAGCACTGAAGATAAGTAATAAATGTCCCCTTTTTTAAAAATCATGGTAATATCTCCAGTTAGCAGTGATTCTTAAGGTTTACTGAAAGGATCAGATTGTCTCTTCTGCCCACTCCATTGACATTAATATTTTTTCAGCAACAAATTTCACCTGCATATTTATTCATCAGTCTTACACCACTTTAGCTTACCTTTCTTATCCTAAAAATGACATTTTTAAAATCAGATTTAATTTTCCCAAATATAAATTTATTTAGTGAACAAGTCCATAGTTTTTTAGTATATTATTTAAATTGTAAAATGTCTATATTAGAATGCTCAATCCTATAGCTGCTATACCTCTAAAAACAGTTAAACAGGTGATTGGAAATTCTACTACTTCTAAACTGGAATAGAAAGCAGTGTGCTGTACCGGCTGTACCTTCCTCTCGCATAACATTGCTGGAGCAGCAACTAAGCTCTCACTGTCCAGAGATCTTTTGCAAGGGAGTTGTATTCCATGTCCTTTTAAGGATGACATTAAGGTAGATAACTTACCAGTGAAAGGCTAAATCTATGCATTCAGAATTTTGTAATACTGTCCTTCCAGGTAATTTTTCTAGAGTAAAGAATCTCTGATTTCTTCAGTTGAGTGAGTTTTGCTGTTTTCTTTCCATTTTCACAGACATTGCCTAGCCTTTTCCGTTGTGTAGTACCTTTACAGCTTGGTATTATTTGTCAAATTAATTGTGAATTACTTCTTTTCTTATTGCAGCTGAAGCATAAAATTCTGGGTGAGATACTCACTGTAGATATGATGCTTTATCATTTTATGTACTTGAAGAGTTATCATCCATCCCTACATGTTATTTTCAAGAATCCAGTAGAAGAAAAATGCCTTTCACTGTCAAGATGTAGATACACTTCTCCATCCTTTCAGCCAGTTTTAGTGCAGTATAAAATAAGAGAGATCAGGAGCACAAACACCTTTTGTTGCATAGCAAGCCTTTGATGAGTCGGAATCCAGCTGAGATGCCACCATCCCCAAGTGACCCCCTGAATTTGCAGTGGTTCAAGCCCCATCTGTTTGCAGAGACCTGCAACAGGATGTGATCTGTTTATTTGTCCTCTGAGACTCTGCTGTCCCTCAATGCTAAGCTGCTGGTCAGGCAGGAGAAGTCATTCCTCTTCCAGTCACCTTCCAAAATCTGCAATCCTGTGCATTTCTGCCAGTGCTTGCTCATCTGAGTGCTTGGATAGCCCTCGTTTCCCTTAGCCCACTTGTACCGTATATTGGCTCTCAGTGGGTTTCAGTAAAGCACTGGCTACAGAGCTGCCTGGCTTTTAATTATTAACTGCAACCTCCAAGTGCCAATGTTGTAAGTGCTGTGGAAGCGTGTGATGAAATCAGTTAATGATCCTAAAAAAGCAAGCAGAAGCCAGAAGCAAACGAGGTAACACAAACTTCCGCCAATTTTTTTTTTTTCTTAGCAGCTGCAGCTATACTGCTGGTAGAAGTGGAGCCGTTCTCTGGCTCTGGAGAGAGCTGGGTGGGACAGCACAGCTTGTGTTTACCTGCCTAAACTCCCACCCCTTCCTCCTTCTCCAGACAGGGCGGCCAGGAGTGAACTTTCTCCAAATAATTCCTTAAGTGTTCTGTCCCCTAAGACATGTCAAAGCTCTGTGAAAATGTTGATTGGCCCAGATCAAAATGATACTAGCAAGATAACAGCTGTACAGCAGTGGTGATCAGAGACCTCAAAACTGCCTTCCAGGCTTGTTTGGTTTACCTGCAGAGGCATGGCTGGATGACATAACCTGCAAACCCTGAAGGAATTCTTAATTCTTCCCAGGGATTGCACCTTTGGTTATTACATAACATATTCTTTCCCTTCTCAAGGTGTATCTGTTACTGCACACCCAGTGAATGGCATCGGTATTTGTTCTGTGTGGGCCGGCGAAGGAATCATGTCTTTCCCATGCCTCTCACTAGTTACATACAACAAATCATGTTTATCTGCTGTCGGTGTAGACAGGTTCTGGGTATACCAAAGACAATATGCTGTGTATTTGCTGCAAGGACATCACCTGCATGGACTCTGCTAGCTCTACTGGTTTCTGAATGAGACTGTCAGTTACAGCTGATATCTGGCTGCTCCACTGTTACTGGTTTTGTTCTGGGTGTTTTAACTTCAGTAGCAGTAGTCTGAAAACAGCGTAGGCTGTGCTTTAGCAGACACAAAGTTATGTTTGTGAATCTATATGCAGTTTTATTTTCTTTGTCCCTTTGAGAACATATTTTCTCATGGATGTGTAGCAGTCTATCAGCTCAGAAGCCACAAGAACACAGGCTTGAAGTAAGCTGGCTCTGACTGAGCTAGCTCAGATCCACAGGCTTTGGGATTTCACGCTGCATGAAAGCACTTACGCTGCTCTGGAAACAGAGCTGTGCAGATCTGTACCTGAACCTGAACCTCAGGCCAGCCCACTTGTCTTTGGATATACAATAACACAGTTAATCCACAGCCCTCTACACTGTTTTAAAAATAATTTAGACTTATCAGTGTCAAAACAGTATAGGTCTCCAGAAGAGTCAACTGCCTATAGATGCACAGAACTAAGACTGATAGATGGTCAGTAACTGAGGCCTCAGCAGGGCAAGGAACAAACACCTGAGCAAAATCACCCTCAATGATCCCAGCAGATGTTTGTTCTCAGTGCTGAAGAAGGAAGCAGCTGCCCGCCACATCCTTATCAATCTGACCCAGAGAAAATTTTGTCCTTGATTCCTAAGCAAGAATAATTGGTTGAACTGATCCTGTAAGTAGGAAGACTTCCATGCATGCAAAAGGCTAGCTATTCAAGATCACAGTACCTGTCCTTCCTACAGTTGTTGTCAATATCTGCTACTTCAGATAAGGATGAAAAGAAGAACTTAGAAGTTCATCTGACCAGTTTTAAACCAGGGGAAATTATTTCCACCAGTTCCTATGCAAATGAGTAGCTCAGACTCTGAAGTACAAGATTTTGAGTTCCTCAACACAGACACACTCTTGTCTTCAGATGCACTCTTGTCTTCTAGAAGCCAAAACTGAGTTTTGCTCTGAGAAGATAAATCAAGTTTTGCTCTGAAGAGGTGTGCTCTGTCTGTTTAAAAGGTTTGTAAGGGCCACCTTTGAATAATCTCCTTTGTCTTGAATACTGTCTCCCTTTGCATAATCTTAGTTCAGCAGTGGCTCTATCACAGCAACATGTGTTCAGGCTAACCACAGCAGGATTTGGCTGTCCTATTTTCTAGCACTGTTTGGGCACTTTGTCCCAGGACTTATAGAGATGAGATCTTGCCCAAATTTTTTTCAAACAGGAAGAGACTCAGTCTTGATGAGCCCTTACTCTCATACATACTTCTAGTGAAACTTTTTGGATTATTCAAGGAGGTTTGCAGCAGCTTGTGTGAGAGAGCTTCACATTCTGAATGCAAATAGGAGGTGTGCAATAATCTTGCTTCCTCTAATATGTAGGTGGTGAGATGGAGTTTCAGCTTCTGCTGGAGGTCTTTTGGGGTTTTGCTGATGGTCTCTGAATGCTGACTGTTGCTGACCTTTGCATACACACACATATGCACTCTCTTTCTAAGGGAGATGTTTTGGATGCCTACACACTGCTTGGCCTGTGGAAACAGTCATTAAAATTTGGCCCGTGGAAAGAACAGCCCATATTGACAATGATGAATGCTCCCAGGCTGTCCTCCTGCTCCAGCCAACTTGCACAGGCCAGCGGGCAGGAACAGAGAAGAGGAGATGGTGTGCTCCCCATGTGACACCTGGAGAGGCTGTTGCTGTAGTAACGGTGTCCTCTGAGCCTGGCTGGGCAGTGAAGAAGTGGCATTTCAACTCTGGTTCTTTTGTGCTAGCATGTTATTTAGGTCCACTCATTTATCATGTTTGATTAATTTCATAACATCAAAACCACTCAGGTTGGTTAAGACCCTTAGGGCTTGTCGTCTGTTTCTTTTTAGTTAAAATAAGCATAGGATAACACTTTGAAAGTCATAAATGAGCAGAAATGGTCATGATGTAAAAAAAGAACATGCAGCAAACAGGATAAGGAGAACAAGATAAAACAGATGGAAATTATCTATGCAAAAATGGTGACAAAAGCATAAATGCTAATAAGAGAAGGGGAATGCTGAAAAATTAAAAGGTATATAATAAGGCACCTTTGATAATGTTCTGTACTCTTTGCTCTAAGATTTTGCTTCATTGCTGTTCAGTCATCAGTGATGACACCTTACTTTTCTGCTATCCAGCAGTTTAGACAGTGAATGTTTTCTGGGCTGACTATCTCAGCTCAGTTCAGTTTATTGGTGCTGCACTGATGAACTCTGAATGCAGAGATTATCCCCTTTCTGGTGTTATTGGTATTGACCAAGTCACTTGAGTCTCTTGTACATGCTACACACGTAGTCCCCTAAATCCTTATCTAGTTATTTTCTCTCTGCTACATTATTTCAGCTTCCATTGAGCTGCATTAGCTAAAAATATTCCTGAGTCAAATCCTAGGGTTCACACGAGCAGACCTGGTCTGCTCAGTACAGTGGGGGAGAAAGCAGCAACCTTTGTAAACATGTTCTGAATCCTCCCTGGACCTACCTGTGTCGACAGTCCTGGGCTTTTGTCCGTAACCTTTAAGTTTCTGCTCAGTTACAGCAGAGTGCAAATAAAGATTCCACTTTGTGATACCTCTTTGCTCAGCAAAGTCAGTGTTAAACCCAGCTCTGCATTTGAATTGCTTGGTGCAGTGCTTGGACAAGAGAGTGATTCTGATGAATCTTGAGTGGCAAAGCTCTGCCACTTTCCCTCTTCTGATGGGAAGAGACCACAGTTAGGTGGCCAAAGGTGTGCTGGAGAGCCATGTTCAACTCTCCAGCCCTCCTCGCATTACTACTGGGCTAAGAAATTATAGCAGCTGCACCCAGCTGGTCCTCTCTGGAAACAACATGCCCCTACTTTTACAAGAGATTTAGATACTTTCTTTGTCACAACCTTCTGATGTCCGTGTCTGTACTTTCCAAACTCCATTCACTCTTCTCAGATTGGATCAGCTGGATAGACAGTTAGGTCTATGTTAATGAAAAGCTAATCTGCAAAAATATGAAGGATCAGGGAAACAATGACAGAGCAACCCCAATAATGCAATCAGAGCCAATAAGACATCCTGGTCCAGCTCCTCACTGGGCTGTCACAGGACAGCCATTATCTCCCCAGCTCACCTTACAGATAGAAGAGGTCACTGCCAGCAGGCTGTGGGTTTCTATGGTATGCAGGGATAGAACATTTTTGGATTGCAGATTTAACTATAGGATGTTTAGGGAAGAAACCAAAGGTGAGGGAAAAGAGGGATCATAGTGGTTTTGGGGAGGAACAAGTGGAAAACTGGAGGGATAAGGCAATGAAAGAGGTTGATCATGTGTTAACAGGGTCCTGGTCAGTACAGTTAGTTCGCCAAGCCCTGTGTCTGTCCTGTCTTCTCAACCTCCATTTCTAACTAAATGAGGGGATACATGTATTCTGTGTGCAGGTACATGCATATGTGTGGGGGGAGACTATGGAATGAAGACCATGGGTCCCATGTATCTGTGGCAGAGCAGCTAGAGAACCTGAAAGAGTCTTAAGTACCAACTACAGGACAATGGGCCATGGGTCAGAGGGGCCCAAGAGCAGGGGCAGTTGGAGAGATTGTACTGCATACCTATTTTGTGCGTGTGTATGTCTGCATTTGTGATCACTGGTCAGGCCAGACTAGCTGGCATGTGGTGGGTGCCAGCAAAAAGACCTGTTTGTGCATGTGGGTGGGTGATCCAGCAGTGAACTACTGAGCAAACTGGGTATCTATGACCAGATACATAATGTACCTCCATGTGTATTTTGTGCTAAATTGCTTTCATTCTGGTCAGCCAGAGAGGGGAAAAGGATGAGGTCATTGGTGCAGCTTGTGTTTGCCCGAAGACTGTGTTTTTGGTCTGTGTTGATCTGTGTGGCTGGCCATGGATAGAGGTATATATGCATTTTATCTGTGTGTGCCCGTACAGTTCACAACTGGATGGATGTGGGGCTGTGGTACTGCAGCAGCTTTGCCTCTGTCAGGCTACCAGATTCAGCAACCTCCAACATAAACCAGACCTGTGTATTTTCAAATAGCATTCTGTATATTACTAAACAGTACTACGGCTTTTGTGTAGGAAGTGGTTTTCTTGGTGATCTTGACGAAGATTTAACTTCAATATCTTTACAAATGAATGATTTAGATGTCTTGCACTCGCTTTTGGTCACTCTTAACAAAACTAGGTCACAAAAATTATTTTCTGCCTAAATGAATCAGTTTAACCATGTGTGCTAAATAAATAAAACCATATACTTCTCCTTGAAAATGGCGTGCAATTGTTTCTTTTATTAGTGTGGTTGTGGTCTTTTTACATCTGCAGAAATCTTTGGAGAAGGTATTCTGCTCTTTGGCTGACATATGCTCACTTAACATTGGGGAAGTTCCTTCTCTGGACATCCCTTCCCTCCATATTCACGTGTGGGATATGTTAAGCCCCAAATCCATAATCTGTGGTCATCGTGAGAAACATTAAACTTTCATATCTCTTCCTGGGAGTTGCAGGCATGGGTATTACTGCATGATGAGGTAATTGGTTTTTCACTATCCATCTGCTGATCAGTGTTACAGTTGCAGGCAGCCACAACAGCACCAGTTAAAAAGAGTAAGTGTGAAAATGCTGCTCCATAATTACTGGACTGATATGATAGCTGAGAGCGAAGGCTGCTCCAGGCAGTCATTGCGGGGCTGCAGAGAGAGGGTCTGTGTATGTTGAGAGAAAGGCTTTTCTTATGCCAGAGCAGACAGTACTGTCCCTAGAGAGACATTGAGCATCCATTCAGGAGGTGGTGTACATTGTTTTTTTTCTTTTCATGGGCACTGAAAGAAATGTATGGATATAGAGCAGAGGTGATCCCAGAGCATTAGAGTCAAGCCAGAAATGTTGTTATTTTTTGAGAAACAGATTGAACTAATAATGCTTCTGAAAAGGGATCTACAGTAATGAATGCTCTTTCAATCCCTAAAGTGTCTGACACTTCCTTCTCATTAAAAGTTTGTATTATCTGTTAGTTTGTGAAAACAGTACCAGGAAGACAGTGGTGTCCAGATTCTCATTAACGCCAGGCACAATTTGGATGATTTGGTGTGAGGCATAATGGAGTATCTCAGAGAACTGAGGAGCTAAGAGGTAAAACAGGAGTTAGGAAATCTATGGTTGTTTGCCTGTGCACTTAACTGCTTCAGGGTGATGCTCCTCTCTATCTGCAGTGCTGTTTTGCAGTTGAAGTGCATGCAGTTAAATAGGCTTCTTTTACACTATGGAAAGAAAGAGAAACCCTTCCTTCTTAAAAACTAGGACTGTTGGCATTCATGTTGGTAGCTCTGAAAGTGGCACCCTTCAGTTCATATTGACTATAAACTAGCAAAAGTCAGAAGTCTGCTATTTTATTTTAGACTTCTGAATATAAAGTTTTCCTTGTAAATTGCTGAAAGTTTTCTCCCATGATTTACTTCTTTCTAGTTCCCTCACACTCTGATTTGTAATCAATTTTTTCTTATTTCTGATCTTCTATTTCTTACAAACCTACTCCTTACTCCTTTTTATGATCTAGCTAGGCCTTTTTAAAATTTTAATGTAGTGATTTATTTTTTCATCCTTTAGTATACTGCACCTTTTTTTTTTTTTTTTTAATGGTTTGGGTTGGAAGGGACCTCAAAGACCATCTAGTTCCAAGCCCCCTGCCGTGGCAGGGCACCTTCCACTAGAGCAGGTCGCTCAAGGCCCCATCCAACCTGGCCTTGAACACCTCCAGGGATGGAGCATCCCCGACCCCCTGGGCAACCTGTGCCACTGTCTCACCACCCTCAGGGGGAAGAATTTCCTCCTAATTTCCAATCTAAACCTGCCCTCTTCCAGTTTAAAGCCATTACCCCTCGTCCTATCACTACAGGCCTTTGTGAAAAGTCCCTCCCCAGCCTTCCTGTAGGCCCCTTCTAGTGAGGAGTTCAGCAGCTTAACTACATTGTAAGAAGAACCATGTTTTTGCTTGTTTCAAGCCTGTTATCACTTTGAGCTCCCCAGATTCTTAACAGCAGAAAAGGCTGAACAGTTGATGTCTGCTCACCGTCTCCAGGCCATTTATGATTTTACAAACCTCTGTCGCACCTCCCCTGTCATCTCTTTCCCAGGCTGAAAAATTGGAAATTATTTAGCTTTCCTTATTTAGAAGCCATTCTGTACCTTTGATCTTCCTTATTGCCTCTGTCTGATCTGAAAAGAGTTTTCTCTTACACAATATGAAAGCACATTCTGTAAGACAGAAAATCCATTAATACTTCATAGCATGCTTGTTTATTAAGTAGGTCATTTTAAATTCTGATGACCCTGAATAAAGAGAAAAAACATGATGAGCCTGATCCTCAAGGCAAGCACAAATTAGCTGAAATGTTACTAGTGAAGGAAATTAAAAACATGTGACCTGACCCATGCAATTTTGAGGTGAAGACTTAGAATATTTTACTTAACAAAATGCACATGGCTCTGTGGTTTGTGAAGGAGGCTCAGAACATGGCTCCGTGGTTTGTGAAGGAGACTCAGAAGAATTGTTATGCATTTATTAGAGTGAAGCAAGATAAAGAAATGTTGGCTTTTTCATGTCAGAAGTTAAAATGTTTATTATACTGCGTTACGCTAAAACCTTAGCAGTTAGGATTGTTTCCACAAGGATGTTGCTTTTTGGTTTATTATTTTTGTTTTTCAATTGTTATTTAAACAATGCCAATGTAAGGGTTAGGAGGCTGAATCTTATGATATAGATATATATAGAGAGGCATATAGATATGCCTCTATACCAATATTACTTGGGATTTGGGAAATGAAAATCCATACTTAGGAGCAGGCAAAGAATTCTTCCCAGACTAGAAGGAATAATTTGATACACCTGTTTTTTTCTGAGATCACTGTAGTCCACTTTGTCTGCATTTAGCCTGTATCTAGGGCTAAACTGTAGCAGTTTCTATATCACCCAATGTCTCTCTCCAGCAGAAAAGGAGAATCAGGAAAAGGAGAGAAGACCCATGGCTTGAAATGAAGATGGATTTAATAAAATAGCCAAACTAATACCCCTGCCAATATAAAGTATACAAGGTTATACTCAGCCCAGCAAAAGTATAGCCATGAAGTGAGGAGCAAATCATCAGGTTTGATTACTCATAGCTTAAAACATAGACCACGTGATAAGTGCAGTGTTGCATCTCAGAGTCAGACTGTCTGGAGGGGCAGGATAGGCTTAGACGAGTATGGACCTTCTACATAGATTGAAAGCTTTGATATTCAATTTTCTGTAACTGCCATTTACAGCATTTTAGGGTGGGGGAGATAGCAGAGGTAAGGGACAGTGCTAAAACCTAGTGTGAGTGGAGAAATAGTAATTTCTCTTTAAAATCCCAGACATTTTTAATAGTTGGTAAGTCTCCTGCACTCTTACATTTACGTGAGTAAGCTTTTGGAAAGAGATAAGCAAATACAATTAATACTCTATTGTGGCAGTCAGCTTTGCTTGTTCTGTTGTTTTGAGTGGTTTTGTTTTTCCATTATAGTGTTGCAGAGAATCAAATTAAAAGACATTCAACAGAAGTTAATTCTCTTCAGCTTTTTAAGAAGTTTGTGGAGCTGGATAAATAAAAATAGTCCAAAGCTGCATTCACTTACATAACTATTTTAAACTTCTGTGTTTTCTAAAGATAGAGCAGTGATAACATTTAATCAGTGCCAAAGTGCCACGATACATTGCTTGGAATTCAAAAGAGCTGACCTGTATCTCTGGCTTTGTTCATGAAGTCCTGTCGATTTATCTGAAGTCCTTTAAAGTATCGTCTTTCTGCTATATGCCTCCATTTCTTCCATTTCCTTATTGGTTAAATGGTGATTTTAATATTTACCTTCATACAGTTTGACTTCAAACATGCTATATAGCATTGATAACATGCTGTAATATTTTATTTTGAGGAAGATTATTGCAAAGGAAAATCTGAGATCTAGAGTGGAAAGGAACACCTTGTGTTTGGTCATATTCTTGTCTCCTCTTGACAGATCTGATGAATATCATTATTATGTATTATTTTAAAATCTTTCATATGGTACATAAAAAATCATCCTGCTTTCTTGAAGTTTTCTATAAATCAGTAAGTCTCCTTATTGTGATTTTGTTTGTTGTCTCCTTCTGCACTGTAGGGAATTTAATTACTTCTCACCTGGAACAGGAGGTGCATTGTATTGTCAGTATGAGCCTGGAAATTATTATAACCATTACTTGTCCAAGGCTAGAAAGTGCCTTATGGTCTTACGTGCTGACTAAGCAGAAGTAAAGGCTAATGTATAGATAACAGCCAAAAGGAGCTACAAGGATCATCTGATACCATAGATTATAGTCTTCTATATCTTAATTAACTGAATCAGTTTTCACGTGCAGTGTCACAGTGAAAGACCACCATAGTGGTGCAAGACCACCATAACAAATAAAGAATAGTTAGTAGACCTGTTGCCATGGCTGTGAAAACAAGGAGCTCCCACACAAAACACCCTAGGAAGTCTGTCTTGTGCTCATTGAGCCAGGACTGGATTGATAAACGGACAAAGCAGTGGTGGATCTTAGAAAACCTGTGAGAGGCTGGGGCTTTTCTGCCATGTTAGCTGCATCTCAGTGGCCTTAATTTTGAGAGGAGAAGTTGCTTTACTGACTTACCCAAAGGCAAGGCATAGGCTCCAGATGGTTGGGACTGCTTCATAAGAAGCACACAAACTAAAGGAGGGAGAAGTGACTGCCAGAAGTAAACAGGATGAGATGAGTTGGAATAAAACAGTCTCCTGAGTTGCTCACTGCCAGACTCAACTGAAGTGCAAATAGGCTATTTCAATGTAAATGAACTGTGACCAAACTTTCAAAGATATTTATGTGCCCAAAAGCCACTTGAATGTTTTGTAAAGTGCTTTCATTTCCATGCGAGTTAGGAACAGGTTTCCTGCTTGCCTTGTGATGAACTGTGAGGTTTAGGGACTAGTACTTCTGGAGTGGGGCACACAACCAGTGGGTTGTGGTACTGAGTGAGCCTTTTGATCTGGAGACTGACAGAAGAAGAGGGTATTTGAGCTCTGAATGGAGACTTACATAGAAATGTTTGATAACCAGAGGAAAAGAGAGTAAGAAATAATCTTAGCCACCTGCGAGTGTTGCTCAGATCAATATAATGTTCCTCACCTGACAATTCTCATAAAGGTTTCTGGCTCCCCTCCCATGCAGTAACTGTTGATGGTGATTGCCTTTGACAACCTTTGAAGTAGCACAAAAAGAAAAGCAAAATCTGTTTCTGCTTATTTGCCATGGAGCTCCTAAAGAGCCTTTCTGTATCCACTTTGACACCACTATACTTGCACTTTAAAATCCAGATTGACTTGTTTCTCTTAACATAGAGGAAACTTGATTCTATCTTGTGAACGGATTTTCCCATCCAAATTAAGACTTGGAGATGTTTGCTATGTTCTAGGTCATGCTGACCTTAATTAAAGACCAAATCACCATGGGTCAGGTAACGTCACACACTATTTTCATAGTACCCTGCTGCCTCAAAAACTAGCAACTAAGCGCAGCATGGGCAAGGTAGAAGACATGCAGTTAACTTGTTTCCAAAACACCTTTATTCAAATGTGTTTTACATTTCCTCAGTTATGGAAACATTTCCCATGATGTGATAGAAGTTCCTGTAACTACCATAAACATGCTAGATGGGAGACAAATCTGGAGTATTTAACGCGTTTGTTTATTTCTAGCAGCAGTAACAGGAAGGACTCATCTAAAATGCAGCACATGAAAATTAGTCATTTGCCACCTACTCTCCCTTGTGTGGTTTGTTGGGTTTTTTTTATTTGTTTGTGTTTTTTTCTGCAGTTCCTGTATTACATACTATTTTGTGCAGCCTGTAGTTTCTTCCTTGCTTGTGGACCCACTCTGGCATGGGATCTGGGCAGGCTGCCTGGGGCTCACAGGAGGACAGAGGAGAAGTCACTGGGCTGTTACAGCAGAGGAAAGGGCACTGTCCTTGTTAGGCACTGCTCTCTCCAGCTCCCTTCCCCTGCCAGCCAGGGGACACTGCTACAGCCCATCACATGATGCAGAGCAAGATGGTTGATAGCTCTACAATTTGCTAATTTTTTTTTCTACTTTTCCTGCTTTGGATGTAAGGTCATTAATTTTCTTTGAAAAATAACGGTCTGTGGAGAAAAGAGGTTGTTTGATGGGTGGTGAGATACATTATTTTTTATATCTTGAATATCAAGCTAAAATAAGCTGGCCATATCAGATGTGGAGAGCATGAAAATTATTTATGTGCCACAATGTATTACTTTTGGGAGACATTTAGAAGCCAGGATTCGTATTACAGCCATGTCTATAACCATAACCCATTTTCTTACACATGCCTGTGGCAGTCTTGGTGTTTTTATAACCACCTTGGCCAGCATCATGTTTCAGTCTGAGTCTTTAAAGCAGTTGATTTACTTTCAATATTTCTCCCAAATACCAGTAATACAGAAGCTAATACAATGACTGAAATAATTTCTGTATTTTAAATTTTCTTACATTTTCTTCTATTGTGAGAAAATTTCTCAATAATTCTACCAATTTTTTTTTTCACTTTGTTCTGTATATTTAGTTGCACTGATCTTTGTATTCCCTTTGTACTTCAGTCCTTAATTGTCTATCTGATAGTAGTTTCTAGTTGGGGTAGGAGACTAATCTTTTATTTCATCTATAATAGAATTTTTCAATGGACTTCTGCTACAGTTTGTTCATTTTTAGATATGTTTTTAACCATGTGAAATTATAATGTGTTGGATTGTGAGGTAGATTTTTTTAAATTTTGTTTTAATTGACTACTGGTAGTTGTTTGGAGTTATCCATTGAGCATTTTCAAACTGACTATAAGCATGTTACTTGTGATGAGCTCTGTATTGAATATTAAATCAATTTTGAAAGACTGGTAGAGGATCATTTAAATCATTTAATATTGCCTACAATATAAAGTAGCAGGCAAGCATAAAAAGAACTTATGAAAGAATAGACTACTGTATAAAAGTTCGTTAAAATCAGCTAGATCTTTTCTGTGATGGGTTTAGAATAAATTTTAATTTGCTTTTAATGCATAGTCATTAAATATATTAGTGAGCCGTTCGTTCTAACTCTTTGTTTATTTCTTACTAGTTTAATTCCTACTAAGATGTTTGTTTGATTATTCTTTAATTATTATGAAATTTCTTTTTTAAAAAATCTTATTTTAAGCTCCACTCATTTAATCATTTATTGAACAGCTACAGCAATTGTTCACTAGAAAGAAATGTAGAAAAATGCTAGTAAAACTTACAGCATTTGAAAAATGTGGAGGAGCTTGCTGTCTTTTTCAACTAGGTTGGACTATTGGATTTTAAAATCTGAGTAGACCAATATTTGGCCCCACCTCCTCTAATATTTGATAGGTGCATGCCCACCACAAACACTGGATAGCATCATTACCCTGCCTATCATCCGCAGCTGAAACTGCTCTTGGAACTCAGCCAGTGTAGTAGCTCCCTTTAAAACATACCTGATATCCCTTATTTTTACCCATTGAATGAACGCCTGGATTATCTGTGAAGAAAGCAAAACATAAAAGTACTTCATTTAGTAGCAGTACAGCTTTGATACTCTGTGTAAACAAAGATAATTTTACTCCAGGCTTACTTTCCAAAGTCTTATAGATATTTTTGTAGGGCAGGAAAGTAACACAAAGTTGAAGCGACCTGCACGGGAGAAGTAACTGTGTGGTGTCTACATATACTTCAGATATAGTTTTGCTGCCTCAGTTCTACCACTGTTTAGAAGACAACAATTAATATTTTTTACCTCCAAAAAAAATCTGGAGATAAACACTTTAAAGGTTATGAGCTTTTAGGAATTACAGTGAAAACAAGACAAAGGTAATTTTTGTAGTCTTTTGTAGCATTTTACATTACTTCTATCAAAGATCCTTTTGAGCTTTAAATGCAGGAAATTCCAAGGAAAAAGCATTTAATTTTGCAGCACTTGAGTTCGTACAGAACCAACATACTTGGCACAGAACTACTGCACGTGTTCTGTCAGATCACTACTTAATGGTGGGTAGGAGGAGTGAGAATACAGAGGCCGGATTTGAATTTCTCTCATTGCTCAGCACAGTTTCACCATTCAGCAGTGAGAGAGAGGTGTGTGGCATGAACCTGAAAGAATGCCATTTGCCCAGCTGTGCTTCTGTAGAACTTGGCTGATAGGTTTGGTCTGTACATTTTCATTAGCCTGGCATGGTGTCTTACTATATCCTCACTGTTACTCCACTTATGTGTGCGTGTGAAGCTGTATCTATAGCTCTTTGGTCTAAGGTGCTGCAGGGTGCCATCAGCCTAGAGGCAGTTGGGTAAGATACCCTGCATGCTCGCTGTGGAACTGCTTGCTCGAGCTGAAGAACACTGTCTGGGAGAAGATAAGGAATAGGATTAACAGCCTTGCTAAGCCTGAACAAAGCTCTGTCTAGCTATCCTGCTACCAGCATAGTGGTGGGATGACTAGGGAAAAACAGATGTAAAACAACAGTATAAGAATATTATAATCATTTCCAAGCCTACTCCTTCAGCTCCCAGCCATTCCTAGGTGAGAGGTAGTATCATTGTGCTTAATAAAAGTTGGTCAATTATTCTTTGATAAAGTGTCCAATTCACTTACGGTTAATACAGACTCCAGCTTCCTCGGCATCGTGTGTCAAGGAACTGTACGTTTCGTCTGTCCTATAAGCCTAGTGCATTGATGTCCTCTAGATCTTTTAGTGTGAGAGCAGTGAACTGTCAATCCCTCTGCACTCAGGGCTGTCTGTCCAGAAGTGTGTCGATCTTGATAATAACCCTACAACATTGTCTTTTTCCAAGCTGAAATGTATTTCCCATTGCTCCTCTCTTCACACTGTTTTTTATCTTGTTCCATCCCTTTTGGGAGAGGTAGACCACTGTTGGGTGTAATACTTGAGGTATGCCCATGCTATGCTTTTACACAGTGGCGTATTTGTTTGTACTAGCTCCACAAAGCACTTCCAATCCTGGGTAGGGCAGCACTGGGATTCAGGCTAAACTATACTCAAAGTCCTGGAGCAGCCCTTCTGTAAGAGAGTGTTTTGTACACCTCAAACTATGTTACCTCAATGCAAAAATGGCTGAGCTTGGTGTACAGCTACAGCTATTGGCCCAGGAAGGATAGTAGCATCTCAGCATGGTCTCTGTGACATCCCTAAGGACTTCTGAAAAGAAGGAGGGGAGTGGCAATAGGACTGAGAGTTACCTGCACAGGAGCATGAGTTTGGGAAGGGTTGCTAGGACACTTAATGCTGTAGTGATAAATGACCACTGCTTTACTGTTGAGTTTTTTGTCCTTGGTCAAAGAAGTTGATTCTCTAAGGCTTAAAACTGTGGGTTTTGGTCTTGTGGTTTTGTGGTTAGCCATTTGCCATGCAGATCCACCTTTAAAGGGTATGTAGTATAGTTTGTAACACACCAGAGTCTCAGCTTTCAGTCCTGCTCATTAGTTGCAGGCTGTGCAACTAATTGTAGTTTCTATATTTTAGTATCTGGCAGCACAGATTGTTTGCTAAAATGGTGTTTTGTTTAAGCTTTAACCGACCTAATAAAATAATTCTTTTTAAGCAGGATGTATTTCAATTAAGATGAAACAACCATTATTCCTAACTGATTACTTCATATGTGATTTGCTTCTTAGGATTTTAGGGTATCTTCACAGCGGTATTGTCTTTTGATCAATTAAAAAAATAATGATTAGATAGGTATATTATTTTTTGGTAGCTTTGGAATTTATCTTTTCCAATTTTAAATAGGTTGTTTTCCCAAACTAAAGGTAGCATTTTTAATGTCTAAATATATTTTTATATATAGTAACATTATCTCTATTACTTGCAAACATATCGTAAGTTACTCCAGTTACAGAGAAAATAATGAAATATTTTATTAGTCATTTTATGTCACTTTTTTAAAAAAAGATTGTTTAAACATATTTTGTAATTTGGTCTTCCTAGGGAATACATAGGCACAAAAGTCAACTTTCCTAGTAGTTAGCACTGACATTAGTCAAAACTCTGGTTTTCTGAAGTTCCCAGTCTTATATCATCTGTGCAGTTTAGAAGATGAGCTTATACTTAGTAGTACTTCATGTGATGATTTATAAACTTTTGGATTTTTACCAATATATGGGTATATAATGAAAACTATACTTTGCTTACATATGCTGAAGCTAATATCTATGCTTATATTTTAGTATAGTAAAATAATTTATTGTACAAGTTGATGCACAAGTATACCTTGTTATTCATCCAAGCACATATGATATGATGTACAATTACAATAACTGGAAGTTATGTTTTTAAAAACTTCTAATGCTTCAATGCCCTTTTATTCAATAAATGAAAGATACCTGCATGGAACATGGATGAAACTTTCTGTGTTAATTGGCCAGAATGTTCCTGATGATGTTTCTAAACTATAGAAAGTCTATATATGCTATTTGCTTTATGTCCTATCCCTGACTTATTATGCTGTTTTAATGTGTACCAAATAGAAATATATCTCACAAATTCACTCTTCCCTGTCATTGTTTGTTTATGAAGCACTGATTAAGTTTTCAATACTGAATCCAATGAAATTGAAAATCTTGAAGGCAGTGAACTGAAATTCTTAGGTGACTCCTTTTAAGGCAAATGGAGTGAATTGGCTTGTGTTTCTCTTCAGAGCGACGTGAAGTGGTTACACTGCCAGGGCAATGCTGTGTGAGTCTTAGTATAAGATGGTACAAGAAGAAGCTGCAACTGTCTGAAAATGATCATTCAAAGATCATGCAACTTTTTTCTTACGGATTGTCAAAATCATTGTCATGATGGCTCATGGCTTTCTTCAGAAGCTCTGTGGTGCTCGGTTTAGAGCTCAGAAGGGCCTGAGCTCTTTAAAAGGGAGAAACTAAGGGAAAAGGCAGCACAGTGGGGGCCTCACTCCCCAGATCTCAGTCTTACAGCACCTGAGTAAGGCAAGCCCATAGATGGTAACTAGGTTCAGTGAAGACTCAAGATCATAAAGCAAAATGATTGTGAGGAGAAAGGTGCAAGGTCAAGCCAGAAAGTCAGTCCATAGGTTGGGATCATGTCTAGCAATTGCTAGGCACATCCACAGTGACAAGGCAGGGCTGAGGTCAAGTCAGTCCACAGGCTGAGGTCCAGACCAAAGGTGTCTGTGGTCAGGCATAGCTTAATATCAGCATTCCTCTGATATGGCTCAGGCAGGAGCTAAAGGCCCTAAGCTATGCTTAAATAGAGCTCCTGGGCCTGCAGATGTAGCGGGAAGCCCTGAATGAGGCTGGTAAGGGCTGTTAGGGTTTATGAGCATGCTCAAGGCCCTGGCACATCCACCGTCCTCTCCTCATCCACAAAGCCAGTCATTTCATCACATAAGGCTGTCAGGTTGTTCAGGAATCATTTCCCCTTCATAACTCTATGCTGGCTAATCCCAGTCACCTTCTTGTCTGTCATACAGAATCACAGAATTCTAGGGATTGGAAGGGACCTCGAAAGATCATCTAATGCAGTCCCCCTGCCAGAGCAGGATCTCATAGATCAGGTCACACAGGAATGTGTTCAGGCGCGTTTTGAATGTCTCCAGAGAAGGAGACCCCACAACCTCTCTGGGCAGCTTGTTCCGGTGCTCTGTAACCCTCACCATGAAGAAGTTTTTTCTCATACGGTTAGAAATGGCTCCAGGAGGATTTGCATTATCACCTGCCCAGGGATCGAGGTGAAGTTATCTTCCTTGAAGATAGGAATGACCTTTGCTTTCTTTCTGGTCTCAAGAACCTCCCCTGATTGTCATGAGAGTTTTCAAAAATAAGTGAGAGTGGCCTTGTAGGGATATCAACAAGTTCTCTCATCTCTTGTGGTTGCATCCCATCATGTCCTTGAACTGGTCCTTCAAATGGAGCTCTACTGAGAGCATAATGAGAAAACAGTAGCTGGTTCTTCTGGATCTGAGACTATCTCCAGACATTCTGATTTAGAAAAGACAAAGAAAAATCCATTGCTCTGGGTTGTGTGGTATGCAAATGTGGAGAGAATATAAATCAAAAGACAATTTTTGCTATGAAAATGGCAGATTGCTTTTGGAAAAAAACCCTGTTCTATTAACAAGAGAGAACCACATTCATCCCTGATATAACATTGCTGATTTTTGTGGTACTGTTGTAGATAAGACATTGGCTCAGAATGCTTCTCTAGTTTCAGAACAAATTCCTTTTCTGTGCTAAACTCTTGCTAACCAAGAGAGCACTTCTATTTTATTACCTTCTCTCTTTAGGATAAAGTCTGACACTGAAAATACATTTTCATATTATCTGAGAGACTGCAGCTTCCCAAACGAGAATGAGACGAAAGGAAGAATGTTGAGACTTTGTTGGAGGAAAAAATAGTTCTTCCAGGTGTCGAGATTTAGGTTCAATCCACTAGACCTACAACAGATGCTCTCTGTTAACCCCTCTTTCCCGCCCCCAAATAGAGAAAGAGAAAGGGGAAAAGGGAGAGAGACTTATGGTTGGCCCCCTCCACTCCCAAATGAGAGAGGAAGAGAAAGCCTTCCAGATTAGAAAAGAAAACTAAAACAGCTTTAATGAAGGTAATAATAATAAAATGGGACATATACAAATATATACAAAACCAGTATTGATCCCATCCTCCCCCGATGGCAATTACGTCACCGTCACCACTGAGGCTGTGCAGGCACAGGCAAAGTCCCAGAGCGGGCTCAGCAGCAGATGGAAACCAGGTTCAGGAGCTGGGTTCAGGAACACACGAATTGGGATCAAAGGCATTAAATGGTCCAAGGAGGGAAGAAGGCCCCCAAGGGAAGCAAAGGTCAGCAGAAGGATCGATGAGAAGGAAAAAGGGCAAAGGGGCCAAAAGAGCAAAAAGCCAAAAAGGCCAAAAAGCAGCAAAGGGCTAAAGGACAAAAAGCCTAAAAGGCAAAGGGACAAAAGACCCTCGTGACCCCTCAGCTTTATACTGAATATGACGTATATAGGATGGAATACCTCGTTGGTCAGTTCAGGGTCACCTGTCCTGGCTGCTCCTCCCCGCAGGCACGGCCTTTCACTTTCTGCACCCCCAGTGTGGTACACAAGAGTTAGCAGTGACCTTTGTCTCCACACCAATCCTTGGTAGTAACTCTAAACATCAGGTGTTATCACTCCTAGAAGCAGACACTGTCTGCAAAAACATGCTGTTAGCTTCAGGAAGTGCAGTGGGTTAGAAAAGACTCAGCTGAAAAGTAAAATCACTGGCACAGAATTGGTTTGGTTCTAACTCAAACCAGGACACTAGGAAATGATCCCTGGGTCTCTGTCATAGTGCTCGTAGAGTTAGTGTGCACTACCTTAGTGTGTTTTCTGCAAATGCTTTGGTGTTATGTGGCAGACAGTAAGTGTGTTCAGCACAGTGCTAACTGTAGAAACATCTATACATGTTTGTAACTGCAGTGGAGATACATCTGCCCTCAGCCACACAGGCAATGTTGGCAGCTCCACGAAACACTGGAAAAAAAAGAAAGGCTTGCAAAAGGCATACAACTGTTTTCTTTGTCAGCCTATGAAGTAGTTTTGATGAAGATTCTTTCAGAGTAGGAACAGAAAAAGAGTAAGAAATATTTTCTGTCAAGAATGAATTTCTTTTCATTGGTATTTTACTTTGCATCTGGATCTGTATTTGTCTTGCTGAAGATGGTTGACTCATGCACAACTTGTGTCTCTGTTAGCACTGATTCAGTATTCCAGGACTGAATCAGCCTCTCAAACTTTTTCCAGTCTGCCCAGCTAGCTGTCTCTAATAGCAATTACTCTTGCTGCTTTTTGCTTTTACTGAAGAGTGCCGTGTAAAGGACCACTTTGAAGCAATTCACTGTCCACTTTTGTGTTACCTCCATGGACACTATCTACACTACCTGCATAGTGCAAACTCTGATACTTTTCTTATGCTACAGAAGTGGACAAGTGGAGATGGAAGAAGATGAAGAGACCTGTAGTGAGACAAAAGAAAGTCACAATTTTTAATGTATACACAACAGCAAAGCAAAGAAACACCAGAGCAACCAACTAAAAAGTCTAAAGAAAGTGACTGAATTAAGGAGCACTAACAAAACCCAAAGCAGGAATTTTTAAGCTTTGACTAGAGGAAACAAAGTGCCTTACTCATTGAAATCCTCTTCTGGCTATTACTCTTCTTCTTTAAGCCATTACTCATTTTGTCCCTGTTCTGGCATTTTAAGCAATGAAGTGTTCTACCTGTCCTATTGTGTGACCCTTACCTGAGCCTTCCCTAATGCTCACTTGGGGCCAGCATTTAAAGAACTCTTCTGTGAGCTGATCATATTTTTTCGCATGCTTTTGCTTCACAAATCCTGATGAAAGGGGCCAAACCTTTCTTTATGCTCTTAGAAGAGCCAGACCTACGGGTGTTGCCCATCTAACTGGCCATTCAGAGGCTGGTGTTATCTCATAAATCCTGCCTGGTCATTCTGAAATCTTCTGTTACAGTGCCTATAGCTGTTTGCCATGAAGCCTATTGTTTGGAGTGTCAAGTCAGTCTTAGACTATCTTAATCAGGTTTACGTGTAGAAAAAAAGGGAGAAAACATGTCAGTTTTTGTTAGGATCTGGCAACACGTAATGCACTGAATTAGCTGCTGTAGTAACCTCCCATGACACCAGTACCCAAATAGTAAGTTCTTCAACTTTGTACATGGATATCTAAGCTGTGTTTGTTTGCAGGCTGTCTCAGTTGCATGGATAGAAGTTCTGTGCAGAGCGATAAACTTGTGCTGGAGTGAATTTGGGAGAGATGGAAGAGCTTAGGTAAGCCTGTGTTGTTCTGCAGCATCCAACAGTTTGCAGAAATGTCCGTCAAGCAATGAGGGTGAGGAAGGAAAGGAGTCAGTTTGTGTGCTCCTCTAGGGGCACTGTATAACTGTGGGCTCCTAGCTGTGATTTTGTTGCTTCCTTGAAGAGAGTAGATTGAAAACCCTGTTTCTGTAGAAGGTGGTTAATAATGAGGTAGTAGAGTTTGCTGATCAGACTCGGATATTCGAAGTAGAGGTATGAGTGCCCATTGTAAAGATCTGAGAAACAGTTCCATGAATATGTTTAACTGGTGAGTAAAACAGAGCAGGGTCTGTTCTCCAGCCCCAGTGGTAAGCATGGCTAGTGTCCATACACTTAAATTCGTCTGAGATAAATGTTAAGTGAGGAAAAACAGGGAAGGAAAAAATTAACTTGGTGTGTTTGTGGATTTGGGAAACTATTTAAAAGATTGACTTACTTAACTGAAAAACAAACTAAACCTGCTACTGTATTTGGTGCTGAGAACCGCTTCCCTGAGATAGCACATTACTTCACAACACATGGATGCTCCAGCACTCTTTGACTGATAAGGGATGATGTGTGAGAGATACTCCTCCAGATCTTTTTTAGTGTAGTATTACTTTATATCTTCATGATGTATTGTCAAATCTTTCTAATGGCAGGCTGTACTATTAGAAGGTAGGTCACAGGGTGAAACTTACTTTGCTGCAAAGATAACTTGTATTACCGACTGAAACTGGTGGCGATTAAGTAGGATTTTTCATTTTGTATGGTATTATTTTTCTTGTGGAGAAAAAAAAACTGTAATCATTCTCTATAGTAAAAAAACCCCACAAGTCAAATGCACTTTCTACATGGTTCATATTGCTGCTTAGGAGCACCTATGATGTAATTTTTCTATTAGCTTAGAACATGCTAAGTTCAAAACAGATATCTTTTATAAACACAGGTGAGAGATGAAAAACACTGAAGAAGAGAAATTGTTTATTTTTTGTTGCTACATGTACATCATAATTCATACAAAGAGATTGTATTTTCATGTGGCATTTCTACTTTATCCATAGCATTCCAATACTATTTCAGTCAAATTTGGGAATTAAGTCAGAAATTAATAAATATAATAAAAATATGACTGTAGTCATTTGGAAAGTGGAATATTCCTTCCTTCCTATCACTTGTTTCTGTATGTAGGAAGGCCTGTCAGTTTTTGCAAAGCATCATGATGTATTTCAATAATAGACTCACAACTTGTCTTTTCTAACATATGTAGAAATGTATACAAACTATAAATGCAAAATGTGTCAGAGCTGTAGATAATAATAGGGTTATCACGGAAATAGTATTATTGCCAGTTTAGTGGACTTGTATTTGTCTTCATGTTCACAGTATTAAACCCATTTGATTTTTAAAATGCATTCTTTTGAAGGGAAGACTTTGTTATGTTCACAGCAATAATTTTATTTTCTCTCCATACATTCACAACCTAAAACCTGCTTCTTGTACAGTGCACAGAATTTGTAGGTTCATCCCTACAGCAAAACCTCTGGGGAGTATTTTGAACCTGGGAAAGAATAAATTAAAATATAAGCAATAAAGATATTTCAAAATCTGTCAGAAAATTATAATATGGAAACTAAATTGTTTACTTTAAATACTACATAATCAAACAGTTTTAAATTGTAATTCAGTTAAAATAACATTTGCCTTAGATGCACAGTAGTCTAACTATAAAAAAGTTACCTTGTGTCTTGTGCCTTATGTAGTTGCAATTTTTACTGCTGGAAAAAGTCATTCTGCTAATTAGTGGTGATCTGGTGTGCTTTATCAGCAATTTTAGAATCTGCTCCACTGAAGTTAATCAGCCAAAGTGAAAACATTTCACTTGTGCAAGTGTTTTTTAAAGTGATGCAAAATGCCTTTGTATGCAGTTACACAGGTCAAATAGGAGTTTGAAGAACATATATGTAAAAACAGGTGATTTAGATTTGATACCATCTAGAGCCACATCAGTGAACCAAACTGATGTCCCCTTCCTTGTGTGCTTAATCCTTCTTTCAGCAGTTGCATAACAAAAGGAATTCCAGAGAGTGTGTATGGCCATTTGACGTCCAGGTTACAAAAGTATTCCCTTTTCAGTGAAGAAAAAACTAAGAAATTCCCTGGTAAAACCCTTCTCAAAGGGATGGGAGGAGGAGGGCATATATAGATTGGTCTGAAATAGACCTTGACTCCTGAAGGCCATGAAGTAGCAAACATGAAAATAGACTTAAAAAAAGATTCTAGAAAGCATCAGAGAAACTGTAGGTCTGAAAACTCAGCGTCTTCATGGCAAAGACTGAAGCTGTAAGAATAGAGAATGGGATAAACACATTCTATTTTGAAAGAAGTATTTTCTTTAAAATGTCTTTAATTTGTCTGAAGACATCAACAAACACGTGGATGAGGCTGATTTAATTGATAGCTCTTCTTATATTTCCAAAAGGCCTTTTCAGTGAGCTGGGTAGCTGGGCGGGAAGATCCATGCATAGATAAATAGTTCTTTAAAAGAAAAGGAACACAAGGTAGGAGTGAAGGGTAGGTGCTTATATTCAGACTTAAAGAATAGAACAAGTGTGGAATCATGGAAAATGTCTCTTCCCTGGACAAGTACCTCCATTTGTTTAATCATTGCTCCCAGCTAGTTTAAGAGTAATAGACTATTCCTAAGAATGCTGTGTAGTATTTGGGTGTCTGTAAACCACACGCTGCTATATAGGGGTTGCCATTAATGCTGGTATGAATGTGAAGTACCGTCCTAACTTTTGAGGTGTTAGTCAGAATATATCCCCACAAACCACGTAATTTAATAACAAAACAGTTCAGGGTGCCCAACGTGCTTCACACTAAGGCTTTAGAATAGAAAGCCTGACCTGAGTAATGACATCTTGGCAGTTTTAATGCATGAGGGAGAGAAAATGGCATCTTTTGTGTAGAGATGGAATGAGTTGATGGCAGCAGCATGAAGAGGTTTTAATATTTACTTCATTCCTTCCTTAATGTAAATGAAATAAAGTACTCTTCTTTTTTCCTGATTTACTAACTCTTGATAGCATTTGCCTGACACCAGAAAATTGAACTTGAATGTATCCTGAGAGTAAATTTTCCTGTTAGATGACTTGCAATTAAGAATTAACCCAAATGCTGATTGGAGATCTCAAATATCATTCAAAATGGTAATCAAGGTCTTAAAAAAAACATTACAAACACCTATAAGGGTGTCATCATTAAAAACTTTGGTTCTGAAGGCATTCTGGAACAAGTTGAATCCAGTTCTGTAGGTCATCACTTTCCTTGGTTATACACCACTATTGTTACTCTCCCTCCTGCTCCATATCTTTCCTTGTGGAGTACGTAGCCAAAGACTGCTGTTTCCTAGCATAGGCTGCCAGATTATGAAAAATGAACTTGATAAAAGTTTATTGTAGTCATCAGACAAGTAGAACAAATGCTTCTGGAATATTTCCTGTGAAAAAGCTTATCTCACTCCTTATGAATACTGACAGAGTGAAAATATTAGTTAGAAAAACATTTTTATATAAATCCTAATTTTATTTAATTATCATAAAAATACAATTTCAAAATATCTAATTACTATTGTCTATCAATTTGATAAAAACCCATTAATTGCCAATAGTTTACAATGCAATAGAAAAATTATATTGAGTATATATTCTTACTGTAATTTATTCATGTAACACTAAACTGTCAGATGGTTTTAATTTTTTTATATACTGGTAAGTGAGAGTATGTAACATACATAATATGCAGTGCAGTTACACAAAGTATAAACTACAGCAATTGGGCAAGAAAGCAGAAATCATCATTTTGGGTTTGAGGATACTCTCATTTCCAGTTAGGTGTGCCAGAAGTTAGCGCATTAATAAAGAACACCTGTGATTATCAGTTCATTTATCTGTTTGTCCTGCCTTCTCCTGGTAGCTTCTGAACCTATTAGCTTCTGTAAAACTTGCCAGAAGGGGACATGTTTAGAGATATATATAATATATGAGGAAATTTCATGAAGGCTAGTAGATAATAATATGAAATAAACTTCATGAAGACTGGTAGATAGTACAGGAGAGAGATCCTAGTTATACTCCTACTGAAGGAAAGTAAGAAATCTACTGCTACGTATTTAACTTCGCAGCACATTGCTAGTCCTGTAAGTAACTATGCATATGTATGTATTACAAATTCTAGTCCTTTTTTAAAGCGTGAAGCAACTTATTGGAAAAGACTGGGGCTATCTCAACACTCAAACGTGTGACTGCTTCTGTAATATATCGAAGATTGATGTATTACCCCATAGATTTTATTTTTTTCAAGTAAACTTTAAATTTTATGGTATTAAATGCCTTTTTTTTTTTTTTAATAGCATGCTAGCACTCATCCTATATGAGATCCAGAACCTAAAAATTAATCTCAGTCTTTTAGTTTTTAAGATGGATGAGAGTATCAGTTGCTTGCAAAATTCAAGCCAAGCCCAAAGTTACTGTTATTTTTACCTAAACACATAACTGAATAGGTTTGAATTTTTGTGGGTTTTTTGTTTGTTTCAATTAATTCTATAGTGAAATGTGTTTGAACAGTTTTAGTAGTAAAGAAATAAAATTATCCCAGAGGCACATGTAAACACAAAAAGTGCTCTCTGCAGGCAGGAAGGGGAGTGCAGTGCCTTGCTGGTTCCTTCTGAATGAAGAGAGTGTGAGTTCCCCTCTGGCAAAAAATTATTCTAGGCTCAAAATATGAAGTCATTAATTAGAGTCAATGATATTGATTATGTGTATTACACAGAAGTGATCTAAAGGGGCCATAACTCTGATTCTTATTCCTAGTGTGTTTTTCCTGGTTTTGATTCAGGAGCTTACAGCTTATGATCTGTTTTCATCTACACTGGCATATAGATAGGCTCTGCGTATGCACAGAGCTGAATAAAATAAATCCAGTCATGCCACAGAAGAGCCTGGAGCTATGAGAAACTTCAATCCATAATAATGATGAAAAGGAATTCACAACCAGTAACATAGATATTACAGGAAAGGAATATCCGGCTGGTGTCCGCAATGCTATGATTGCAAAAGCTACAGAGAGAATTGCACATAAAAATTAGAAGACAGCACCACAACATTGTAAAATGGCATCAATTCCCCTTCCACAAAGGGTCTTTTTGCCAAGTTTATTTTAGCACCGAAAATGTGGGGCAGTTTTCTGATACCTGGAGTATTGAGTAATTCAAACTCTTATTTTTTTGTTGATTCTCAGTTATTTTGAGAACTGCTAGGTTGTTAGGGGTTTTTTTGTCATTTTCTTTTTGTTTTTTTTAATTGGGTTGTTGCAAAATTGCAATGTGTTTTTCTACTTAAATTTCTGAAAAACATTTGAGATTCTCCTTGATATAGACAAAGCATTTTAGGATATTAGAGCTTTCTGTTTCTTCTGTTCATCTGTAGCATATTCTTATTGTGGCCTTAATGAGTCTTTAAGGATTCAAACACCTTTCACCTTTCCAAGTATTAAATATAATGTTGCAGTCATTAAAGAAATTTATTTTTACTCTTAATTCCTGAGGAAGTAAGTCTGCAGTTGTCCATATTCTGTTTGTCCTTTAACCTGTCATGTTCTGTACCCAAATAGCTTTAATTAATGAACTTTTGCCATCAGCTCTGAAACAGAAATAGAAATCCAAAAGATTACTGCATTCCTTTATGAAAGACAAGAGCTTTCATGATAGAGACCCCAAATTAGTTATCTCACTAAGACAAATAAAAAGGCCAGTTGTTACACTGTGTAACAGCAGCTGGTGGACCAGGCACCGCTTGATCCTAGTTTTAGACCAGCTATAATAATCTTTGGCCTGTTTGAGGAGCTAAAAGTACTGTGTAAGTAAGAAAACAAATGGGCAAAGGATACAAATCCATAGGAATTCAGACTTCATTAATTTTGCTGCTCCCCAGACTTCTTGGTTTTGAAACAGTGGTTGGCATACGGACAAACCCTCTCCTGTTTTTGATTGTGTCAGCCTACTTGTGAGCTATCACATAGCTCAAGGTGTTGCTAACACTGAAATGTATTAAAATGTTGGAACTCCTGACTTTGGACCTCCATAGGTCTGAAAATGTGAAAGAAAAAAGTCAACATCACATGACTGGCCAGAACTCTGTGGGCAAGTGTCTTGCATGAAAAAGTTGGAGAACCTTTTGAACACATGTACTCAAAATAATGGTATTTGGCATAGTACATGATGACTATGTGAATGACTAATTTACATGGTGACCGAGCATTTCCTGTTTAAATGCTGCTTTTCAGTTTCTACCCACTGTTGTTCTTTCTGGTTGAATTTTGTCTGAGTCTAAAACTGTACAGGTTCCAAAGAAGTATAGACTTCTTCTTTAGCTTGGCTGGTCACACTGCAAACCATCAAATGAAAGATTGGATAGGGGAGAGACAATTCATCTTTGCAAGGTTAAAGAATTTGCACCTTGGCAGTGCAGAAGGATTCTTCTTTTTCCCATTAATTTCCATGCAGATATTATAAATTGTAGCCTTTATTGCCCACCCCTCAGCTTCCATTTTGTCAGCCTTCTTATCCAGAAGAGAAGTGGAATCTAATATTGAAAGAAACTATTAATTGATTGTGTTGCGTTGGGTTTTTTTTTTGGTACAAGTTCTGTTCATGCAAGAACTGCAGAAATGATCTGTACAATGTCTAAGAAGAAAGAAATCTGACAAAATAACTCATTAACTGGAGTCTTTCTACATAGGGAAACTCTGTAGTGAACTCTGATTTTTATATTCAGTATTTTAACAGCAGTTACTAAGGTATTTAACAAACGATTTATGCTTCAGTTCAGAATCAGTAGCCTATAATTTTTTTTTTATATAGCATAGTACTTCCCTGTATACATACACCTTTGTAGGCAGCTTTCATCAGTTGAACTTCTATATAATACACCACATTTTTTGAACAACTCAGTGAACTTTAGTACCCTCCTGAGAAATTAGTCATACCTACTTAACTTTGTCTCAATTTGCTTTAAATAGAGACTACTTTGATAGCTAAGCACTAGACATCAGATTACTTTATATTCACTGATACTGAAAAATGCATGTGCTTGAGTGTAAAAATATAATTTAGAAAATGACCCTTTGCCTGGAAGTGCATACAGTTTTCCGTAGGTCAGAAGAGATGGAAAAGAGATCAGACATGATAATGTTCCTTACGTGATTAGCGGTATAAGCTGGTACTTGGAGTACCTAGAGATACTCCCCAGTGGTATCTTGGTGTTCCTTGCAGATCACCTTCTGTAGACATTGAATTTATTTATTGATTAAGAAGAAACATCACCACAGTGTACACTGGATATATTTAAAGGGGTGCAGACGGCCCAGAAGATGGATTTACCTCTCCACTGGCTGTACAGAGAGATTAGAACTACTGTGTGACGCAGTGTTTCCATGTGGTGAAATGAGTAGGAGCTTACTAGAGTCTGTGAATGTTGTTGGGTTGATTTTTTTTTACAGTGTCTGTTTGTAAAGGAGACGAACTAGGTTCATGCAACACTGTCTTTGAGGTCACCTTGGTCTTTTTCTGCTGTTGAGTTACCATTGTTAATTCCACCCTTTTCCATAGCTCAGGCTTGTCCTCCTTGGCAGAAGCCATAACCGTGTTTTGTAGTGTATTAGATGCCCCTTAATTCCCTTATAGAAGTTCCTGGCTACAGTTTTATCTGTACAGTTGATTAGAGCTCTCACAGCAAGATGCAGAGTTTCTTACCAGAAGATCCACCACATCTTCTCTTATAATCCATCACTAATTTGTGGGGGAATTGAGGCAGGAGTGGGGAGAGAAAAAGAGAAAGAGCTGTAGGGTCCTAGCCTAGGGAAGTGACAAGATAGAAGGCTGGTTTGACTCAGGATTTTGGTACAGGTAGGGTTCACAGCATGGGGTCTTCTCAGACCAGGTGCCTGAACAGGAGGAACATCTTGTACAATTGCATACCGATTAGAGTACTTGCTTATCAAGTGAGAAGCTCAGTTAGTTTTTTTGAAATGAGGAAAACTTTGAACGTGTTTTTTCTGGGAGAATGCCTGTGAGACTTTAGAGCAAACCTGGGATGGAGCTCATCTCCAGCTGATATGTTGAAAGTAGAATGCAGTTCAGAAGAAAAAGCAAGACTAGGGAGAAGAGATACTCAGCAAGTATATATGTTGTTTATTTAGATTAGTAATGGTAATTGCATTTTCCATTGAACAACCTATTGACAATATGTATTTCACTCAATAACTCTTCAGTGACAAATGCAGAAATATTCACTCAGCCAGACTACATACAGGAAAAAAATCTGTTGGTCTGAGTTAAAAAGTAGTTCATCCAATTCTTGGAATTTTTTTTTCTAGGCTAATACCCTAGTGACACATTTCTGAAAGAACTCCATGTGAGCCAAAAGAATGAATAATGATTTGAACACTGTTTCTATCTACATATTCACTTACAATACTTACGTGTTACATCTACACTAAGTATGGCAATGGCTAAGATACCTGCTTTGTCTTTGAACCACCTAATTCAGGTTCTGGAAGCCAGCACAGAGCTTCATGTGGGCTGAATTACCCCATTGAGAATCTGAAAAGCCTGGTTAATTAGCTTCCTTGCCTGTCAGTCACTTGTTTCCATCTATTTTCTCACTTCAGCTAGTTCAGTCATAAAACTGTAATCTGTTTTTCTATGGCTGTGAAGACGATACTCATAATTTACTCCTCCATCTACCCATCACGGTATTTTTTAAAAAAATTTTGATTGGTTGTATTCCTGAAGTATTGCTTTAAACAGTCTATAGCTTTATGAAGCTGGACAATAAATTTAGCAAATTTGTGGGCAGATGTTCAACAATGATCTCTACATAGAGATTATGACAGCACACTGTTGATTTCAGTTCAATTCAGTGTCCATTTTGTTACTAAACCTTCCCACTGTGTATCTGAGAGTTTTCTATGCCCAGAATCTTCATTTTCAGGCACTTGTTCTCATTTCATAATTTCATTTCAAAAACCAGCAATGATTTCCAGCTGGAACATGCTACCCCTGCACTGCAATTTGTCACATAAGATCTTTGTTCACTAATCCATATCTGCTGAGAGCACTGCGACATTGCTGACATCATAACAGAACTAAGCAGTTGTGATTTACAAAGAAATATAAAAGTATCTTGAGTTCAAATGTTCTTCTGTACACCATAATCTCTTATGTTTTTTAAAATTATTGGCTGCTGTGAAACGTGTCATTGAAAGTATTTCTTATCCCTTTACATCACAACAAAGGTTCTTTGGAGAAAATGAAATACATAGATTTTTTTTTTTTCCCTTGTTGTTACATTTACATATTTTAGAAAATTTGAAGAACTCAGATGTTGCTTTTAGAAACATTATAATCCGATCACCTTAAATTTTTAGGGAAAAATATGAGGGTGGTTGATCACTGGAACAGGTTGCCCAGAGAGGTGGCGGAGGCCCCATCCCTGGAGTCATTCAGGCTCAGGCTTGATGGGGCTCTGAGCAACCTGGCCTAGTTAGAGATGTCCCTGCTTATTATGGTGGGGGGTTGGACTAGAGGGCCTTTAGAGGTCCCTTCCAACCAAATACATGCTATGATTCTGTAAAAAAAAAAAAAAAAAAAGGTTTATCAAATTGAAAACATCAATCCTTTTTGTCGCAAAGGTGTATAGTTCCTGCTTTTAGCTTTGTGGAACCATGAAAGGTGAGCTGTCAGACATGTCATAGATGGAAGAATAGGTATTGCCTGTAATTATGTTATAATTTGTGAGGAAAATAAAAGCATTTCTGCAAAACTTTTATTTTAAAGTGTGCATTTCTAAAAGGAGCATTAAAAGTTGTGTATTTTTGGGGGAATAAAATGTATTCCTCAAGGAGATGGATTTCTGTCCATAGGACAATTTATCTCTTTTCTCTGAACCACTGTAGCATCTTGTTGGACTTTTTTTCTCACGTGTCTGGCTCTTTCATTACTAGCAATTCAGAAAAGATTGCCTGTTACATAGGTACACTGAAACCAACCAATGAATTATCACTGGGGAAATCTATGATAAACCTTATGATTAGATTAACTGTGGAGAATTAGTGAGATTTTAGCCTCCTTTCTTCCTCCTTCTTTTCCAGACCATGAGCACTATGACATCACGTACTACTTGTAATTCAGGCTATATGATACACTAGGGCCTTACAGATAGAGACCTGCTCTGCCCAGATTGAAGCTGTATCTCAACTTCAGTCCCCTTTTAATATTATCCCTTTTTATTGAATTAAGAATTGGTTACATTACTCTGCTGTATTTTTTTCTGCTCTGAGTGAGCTAGGGTGGGTAAATGTGTCTTTGTTTTTTTTGCAGCAATAAAATAAGAACAGGTGGATCTTTGCTAGAAATCAAACAAAAGCAAAATATGGAACTGCAGCAATCTTTCATTGCAGGTTAGGATTATGTTCTGTTAATTTCCTGACACTTCTTAATTTTTTTAATCCCCTAGATATTGGCAAATGTAATCATTTTTATCTGCGGAAACTTGGCAGGAGCATACCACAAACACCTCATGGAACTTGCGCTGCAGCAGACGTATCAGGACACGTGCAACTGCATCAAATCCCGTATCAAGTTAGAATTTGAGAAGAGGCAACAGGTAAGGTCACACCCATGTCTGGGTCTGTTTTGCTGTTTTCACACTATCCCCCCATTCATCACTGTATAATCCAGCTTGCTAATGCAAAAACAATGTGTTACTGAAAGTTACTTAACTTATGCAAAGTCTTTTGGACAAGGCTGTGCACAATTTCCATCTGAATATAAGGAGGTGTCATAGTTATTTGTGTTGTCAAATACATATTTAATTTGCTTTATGAAAATATTTTATGATAAAAAAGGGTTAAAAATGCTATATAGATTGTTTGCACACTGTCTCTTCTTGTCCTCGCTGAATGAGCTGTGAGATGTACGTGTGTGCTTTGGGAATCTTCAGTTCTTTATGCCTAAGACCAATACTGCAAAATCACTGTGAGAAGATACCACTGCACTGTTTTTGAAAAATATTCGAAACTATAACAGTGATGAATCATGTGATATAGTTCTAGGGGTCAGGTATGTTAAGAGGAGCTAGGGGAATTGCATAATGAAACTATCTGTCATTTATTGTAGCACTTGAATAAAAGGCTTCTCAGATTGCTTTATATAGTTCTTTTTCTCTTTACAAGTTCTGTAAAATGCCTATCATCCTGACAGATAGGTGCTTCATTTACGAGAATTTGAAATACAAATTAGTTCATCAAGTAGTAAAGAAGATAGGTGTATTTTGCTTTGAAGGTCACCAGATTCAAACTTTTATGAACTGTTAAGGGTCAGAGTAGAGCCTTGACTGGCATGTTTCTGTTGTCACAGAAAGTGCATATGTACGTCCCTTATGTCCCAGCAGACCTTACCTGTCATGTCTGTCTCACAAATACCTGTATCCATTGAAATGAAAGGAAGATTTTCTAGATCTATCACCAACACTTTTTTTTTTTTTTTTTTTTTCTCAGAAAAAGCAAATGGAGAGTCCATACCAGGACTCTTAGCAGGTCGTGTGTGTTTAGAGAGGTAGCCTTATTCTGCTGGGCACTTGAGGTACATACTGGCTGAAGTGGCTGCATAACATTTAAGGAAGTCTTAAGGAGAACGTTTTACAGCAGGTTTTGACGATTAGGTGCAAAATCTGCGTAAGGTAGTATTGCGAGAGAGGCTGTGTAAGAGCAATCATTTGTAAGTTTCCACCTCTGCCTCCATGAGCTGTGTGCAGTGAATCAGTAGACTTTATAACTGAGAGAACACAATGCATGTTTTACTATCTGTTGAGAATATGGGCAAAAGTATCTCCAAATCAGTTCCAGTGAGATAGCTTGTGAGTACAGTGCAACCAATGCCAGGTATCTGTCAGCAGCACCACTCCAGCCCCAGTAACGTGGGGCTGATGTGATGGCTTCTAGGATCATGGTGACTTTGTAGAAGATGGTTAATATTGTTCCCTTGGTTTAGGCCCCAGCTGCCAGAAGGAAGTATGCAGCCAATGATCAAGCAGCACAATTCATAGCAGGCATCAGTCTCCCTTATGTAGAAGAGACCTGAGCTCTTAGCTTCCTAAGCACAGTTGTGTGGGCCCAGGTTTGTACTATTGGTTGCTCTTTCATACAGACATGGGAAATGCGTTTGTGTATCCGAAAGAAGCAGGAGGATGTGTTACTGGACACTGTCAGTAGGTGATCTCAAAGGGGTAAGGGTGCTACTGGTAGAAGACAGTAGTTGGAACAGACATAGCACTAGATGGTGGTTTCTGTAAATGTGTATTACTTGCTAAACACTACTAATTTCTATGGAAAGACATAAGTAAGCAGTTTTGTTTTCCTGGTGTTTCTGAAGGTCTTGCAGAAATGGTTGAGAACCTAGCAATGGAGAGAAGCAAAAATATTTGGAATTCTGTGCTTCCTCTTTGTGGTTGTAGTGGTTGTGTTTCTAATATGCTGGAACCTAGCAAGATGGAAAGCAACCGCCATCTTTCATTGACAAATTGCATTAATGTTCTAGAACAATGAAGGACATTCTATGTAATAAAATGTGTTGTCATATTTGTGTTTTGATAGAAATAAATATATCAAATTACTTAAGACATCTGCACAGCTCTAAGCAGTGCATTGCAGGTCTGGATTAATAACGGATCAGTGTCTCATTAAACAGAAGTGCTCTATGAATGTTAATGATCTTTTTAGCCTCCAATGAACCATTAGCTCATCAGATCTTCTTATATAGATTTATTTAGCCTTTATCCTCTCAAGTCCGCAATATGTCCTTTATCTCATGTCAGTTTTTCCAACCAAAAATACAAGGAAGTGTGTCTCCTTATTATCACATTTATGAATGCTAGATATGAAAAGGTAAATGAGGATTACTTTGATAAATTGTTTGGCTTTTTTTCCCAGGGTTAACATGCTGCTTTGTTTGCAGACTTTAGTTGAGAAGTGGATGTACTTTAGTCTGTCTTTTAATACTGCCTGTTTTGCCAAGAAACAGGAGATCATCCACGCTGTTAGTATCCAGGGAGCAAGTCGATCATATTGATGCCTATTTTTAGAGGATAAGGGTACATTGAAACAGTAGGAGCAGGTGCATTTTTTTAAATGTTGGGTTTGACCAAAGCCTTTATTAGCTGTGAAAGGTTGTAGCATGACCTTTGATACTACATCTCTTTAACAAGAAAAAATGAATTTATTAGAATGAGAAGTAATACAAGCTACTTTTATACAAGTGCAGATTGTAGGATGTGCTTCTAAATGCTTAGGGCTCTAGATCAAATCTGCAAATTTTTCCAGATCATGGACATTGTGTCTTTTATAATTGTTTTTTGAAACATGTACAATTTATGTTCCAAATGTTTCTGTATATTTCCTCCTACTTTGTTTAAGAGTAAGCTCATACAAATGTAGCCAACTATTGTTTTTCAGTTAGGATTTTTTGTGTGTCTTTGAATAGCTTTTTTGAGAATACTATTTTGGTTGTATCAATAGATAAGTATATTGAATTACCACTCAACAGTTATGCCAGTGAACTCAAGACCATAACAAATTAATTATTTTTCAAGTGAGACCAGCATACATTAGTATCTGATGAAATAAGGCTCTGCATATATACACCAAAGTACAAGTTAGACTTACTGTACCCACACTGCTGTGTATTTTTGTTAGGGCACAGCAGAGGCTGGCTGCTCCCAAAGTGATGTGACGCCGTGGGTGATGACACCTCCCAGGAGGGCAGGGGCCTCACCAGCTAGGATCCTATCTCACCGCACAGGGTGAGCTGGCAAACCTGGTTGCTGGCAGCCACGGTCAAGCAACAGTCCAGAACACCAGCCAAATTTTTGATGATGAGGCAGGTCTGAGGCCAAGCTGGGAACTCAATCAACAGCTCAGGGTCAGGTCCAGCTATTGCTAGGCAGGTCTGAGGTGAAGCAGAAAGTCAGTCAAGAGGCCAGGATCAACAGGGCCCCCAGCCAGCTCATACAGCATAGGTCAGGTGGGTGCTGAACTGAAATGGGGCTCCTGGGCTATGGGCAGAGGTCCAGGTGAGGTTGGTCAGGGCCAGTAAGGCCAGTCAGTGGCCCCAGGGCCTTTAAATTTCATGTGATCTATGGCATAAGAGTCATTCTTAGGCTTGGCTTGGGTTTGCACTATATAATGTGTATTTGCCTGCAGGTGTAGATGTGTAGGTGTTTATGCGTGTTACAAGCCACACCTTTATGAACCATGGTTTGGTAGGGCTGTGCTGGATAACACTGGATGCTCTGGATTTTCTTTTCCATTAGTGTATTTTGTTGTGAAAGTCACTTCTAAACTCCTGCGGTAAAAAGCAGTATTTTCAATGCCCACTATGGTGTTCTTCACATAACTTTTTGTATATCTTCAGTGTATACTAAAGAGAAATGTGGAACTATTCTGACCTCTATTAATTTGCAGCCTTACTTATATATATATATTTAAAATAGGCTCTAGTGCTGTTATTTGTCTCACTGATACAGCCTGGCTGACAGTTTGTAGGGGTAATGACTCACTAACACTGAGTGCAAGATCTTAATGCTGACAAGCTGTTAGCATAATTGCCCTTCTCTCTCTCTTCTGGTGCTTTGCTTCATGAGACACAGGAATATACACTGAGAAATTCTTACAACATTGCAGGGAGGTGTTTGGAAGGTGTTGGTGTTCAGAGGGTTCTCTAAAATGCTGTCTTTGAAAAGGAGGCAGCATAATGACAGTTTTAGAAACAACACTTGGTAGCAGATGAAAATGAATGAGGTTTCAAATCATTGAGTGGGCTTTTGATTTTTTCACCGAAACATGGTGAAGCAATACCATTCATTACGGGAACTGAAATATTTCAAAATTGTTTTTAAATTAATCAAAAACAGAGAAGCCTCATACATTTCTGAGACTGGAGGCTGTCAGTAAAGAAGGCAAACATTTGAAATATATTATTTTGAACTAATACATAAAATGTGGATTCCTTTAAGTTCAATTAATGCATTTTAAAATGTAAGTTACTAATATTTTCATGAACATAGAACAATTTTTCTAAGGGCTTCCTCATTTTCCTTTTTTTTTTTTCCCGACATAGCTTCAAGCTAGTAAACAGGAAAAACAAAAACCAGTTTTAGTGTTTTAAATTTTAGAATCCATTTTCTACTCCAGGCATGTTCATACACATACACATGGTTTAGCTGCCAATCCTTTCTATTAATCTACATGTCATTACTAGAATTAAAGCCTATTCTGAGGAAGAACTTAAGTGCCAAGTTCTGCATGGTAGACTATGTGAAAGATGGATAGAGCGTGCAAACAGAAACTAGAGAGAGTCCACCAAAGGGCTACAGGGGTAAATAAGGGACTGAAGCTCATGACAGATGATGACTTAGGGAACTCAGGATGTTTAGCCTGTAAACAAAAAGGCTTGCAGAGGAACAACTAACATTGACCTACTGCTTGAAGGAGCTTACGGAGAAGATGTGGTCAGATTTTTCTCAAAGGCACACAGTACCTTTGGAGGGGAAGCAATAGGCACAAGCTGCAACAGCAGATCCTGGCTGGAAGGAGGTAGACAATTCTTCTCCAAGAGAGGGGTTGAGCACTGGGAAAGGCTGCCTGGAGAGGTGATGGAATCTCTGTGCAGGGAGATTTTCATGACCCAGCCGGACAAATTGTTATGCTTCAACTCTTGTTGTGGACAAAAGGAAACACACTATAAATACAAAGCTCAGAATCTATTATTAGTCTAATTAAACTCAACAATTTAATGAAAATACAACAAACACTTATTAGTAATATTTCAGTTACAATAATAATAGCAGTCACAGTCCACATTATCTAATTAAAACAGAAAACCATAAATACAACTAAAACTGTTATGCAGAAAATCTTCTAGTCTGTCCCCTTTTTCTCTGGTATTATCCTGTCTGCTGTAACCACATAGCCCCGCAGTACAGCACTGCCATCACCGCGTGCTTTGTGCTGAGTTTGCAAGGCCTCAGGGTTAAGGCTGTCTGAATTTTTTTGACCTCCCTGGAGCTTTATTTTTACTTGATGTAGCTGTAAAAGCAACAACAAGGTAGTTGTAGCTAATTAATGTTACTTTTCTTATGGTAAGGTACAACCATAGTCATTAGATAGGTAGTAGTAATGAACAACTATTCTGTGAAGAATGAGGTATGTACAACTGTAACATAATGTAGGAGAATACAGATCTGGCATCATAGTGGAAGCCTTAAGAAGTGAACACACAGAATGCGGTGCAGAGGAATATGGGCATGTGATGATTAGAGGTGGGGCACAGGCCTGGCACTGGAGACTGACCCCAGGTCTATGGGTAATTCACCACTGGTCAGTTAAAGAAATGCAGACCTGGATCTGGACAGTAGTGTTTTTTAAAGGGAACAAAGAACACCGTATATAAAAAATCAGGATACAGCATGGATTTGCAGACTGACAAAGAGAGAGCAAGGTATAAATGTGTGTTATATATTTAAAAATTACACCAGGAAGATCTTAGATTAAGGAAGAAGTAACCATCAGCATCAACATCATGCTCCTTCTCACAAAGGACTGATGACTTGCTGAAAATTTTCTCTCACCACCACTGCCAGGCTGAAGCCATCGACCATAGGACCACAGAAACAGTATAGGTCGTTTATCAGAAAAAGGGTTAGATACTAGGGACAGTATGTGTAACAATTTAAACTATATTCTATATAAATATAGGACTATAGGGCTTCGCTTTTTAATATAAAAGTATGTATTTCTTTATTCAGTTTCCTTCTCTTTCTTTTTTTCTGTAATTACTAGAGGAGGAGTAATAATGATTCTTGGATTAGACTATTAAATTTCAGTTATATTAACAATAAATATAAATTAGCAATAAATTCTTAGTTTTATGTATATGTGTGTGTCTGTCTATGATCAGGTTTATTTCCTTTTTGTCCATAAACAAGATTTTGAGTGTTACACTTCGTAGGTCCCTCTGGGTCCTAAGGTGAGCGGTATCAATGTTACTTGAGCAGAAAGCAAGGGTGTCACAGCAAGTTGTCAGTGTCCCAAGTTCTTCATCAGGAGGAGGTACATATTGGTGTTTTGCGCTCCCTTCCTCCTCAATGTTATTCCACTTAAGGCTATATTAATAAGTTTTCCTATCACAGCCTGCCTCCTTCTCTCTGCTTCTCTGGCAAACTTTGAGAGCAATACACAGCCCTCCCCCAGCCCCGTTTCCCCAGAGAGGCTGTTTGTCCCACAGGAACTGCTTAGGGGTGCCAACCTCCTGCCCTGGACACTCCTAGAGCAAAGCCAGTGTACGGAGGCCACAACTGAATATCAGGCCAAGGCAAGCTCAGAGAAGTCTGGAAATCCTGTGTTGAATACAGAGCTTGTGGTGTTACAGTAAAAATCGTATTTTCTGGACTACAAAGGCCTTAAGTGGCTTCATCTAGTTTTGAAGTTGGTTAGCCCTGCTTGGAACAAGATACAGCGCTATAGATCTCTAGAGGTCCCTTCCAGCCTCAATCTTTCAGTGAACTTGGAGTTTTCTTTAATGTCTTTCCTACAGCAGAATGTTGGGAAATATAGGAATACTGTGATTTCAGACAGAGAAAAATGAAAGTGTCCCCTTGAGTCATTTCCTATAGTGGCAAATGAATGTTTTTTATATCAATAAAAAATCCTATCAGGTACTACTGAAATTCTTCCAGGTTTCTAATACTGGCTCTTTGCTTACAGAATTTAGCACCTGAAATAATGTTGCCGTTTTTGCTCCAATTTATTGAGGAGAATAGTAGTAATTTTGCAAGAGGAGTGTATGTTAGTTATCAAAAGTTGAGTGATTTGAAAATTACATAGGTACCAGTTTTCACTTCATTATATTCACATTGCCCAGTCACTGAAGAAGTTGAACTGGATTACATAAGCATGGTGATACTACCATAAGAAGAAGATTTTCTGGTATTTATTTAAGAGTCTTCAGCTGATTTTCCCCCAAGATTCAGTATTTCAATAAAAATCTGAAACTTTGACTTCAGGAAACAGCTAAAAGGGTTTCTTGTTCCTACCTGGAGGCTTAGAAGTACTTCTGTTGACTCTACATTCTGGAATTGCTTCTTTATTATTTTCATGCTGAGTCATTTCACATAAATGGTATTTTTCAATAGCAAATTGGTACATATTGGTAGATTTAAAATTAACAGTGTTAATCTTCTGGATACAGAAACATTTAGTGTAAACTGAAGTGTTGACAAAAAGTAGGTCACTTGTTAAGGGTCCAAAAATTGAATTTAAGAACCTGCTTTGGGCAGTAATGTTGATAGTCTTAGTTTATGTTTTGAGCTATGTTGTGTTTTAGAAAGCACATGGCTAATAACGCAATAATTTTATATCATATATTAGTCATTTACTGGTGAAAATGGATGATATAATATTTATGATACCTTTCTGCTTTTTCAGTCTAGGAGAATTCAACACAGGATCTCCTTCTCATCATACAGTAGAGCTTAGTACTGTTAATTCTATTTATGCTCCTCTGTAGTGTTTTTAATAAACATTAGTGGTGATTATGATGTAACGCTATGTGTGAAAGAGGTAAAATACATGTCAAATTTAGCATTAGCATTCTACAACAAAGTAGAAGGCCTGATTTAGCAGAAGAGGAACTAGAATCATAAAATCATTATGG
>VZZY01008856.1:6372-21778 GCA_013400335.1 Eurystomus gularis | reverse complement strand
TCCTCCTCTCCAACAGCCAGTTCATCCTGTTCTACAAGGGTAAGTGGGAAGGTGAGGGAGGCCGGGAGGAGATTTGCCTGCTTCTCCAAGCAGGGACCTGTTTCCATTCCCCTCCTTCTCTGAGGTCCCCTCCTACTGCCTGGTGACAAGAGGGGAGGGGGTCCTCTGATTTATGTGGGGCCTCAACCTGTTTCCTTTCTCTCAGGGAGTGGGTCCACCAGTCAATCTCTCTCTCTCATGCTCCCTGATACTCTTCAACCTCTCCACTTCATCCTTCAGCTCAGCCACCTGGCTGAGCAGATTTCCCTGTTCACATCTGGCACAGGTGTTATCACCACTACCCTACACTGCAAGTGCCAGGCTCTGGCACTCTCTGCAGTCAGAGGCCTGGACACTCAAATGTTTGCTCTCTGAGTGCCCACAGCTTTTCCAACAACAGCCTCCAGCCAGGTAGCAACCACGTCTGGATCTCTACAAGTGACTGACACCTTGTGAACTCGAGGGCCAGTTCGGATGAGCACCCTTGACTTCTGACCACTTAGAGGGATTGAACTTACACTGGCAGAGGCTCAGCACCCTGTCATAAGACCTGCAGCCAGCTGGAGCACACACAAGCGCTGTTTGCTTGCCCTGTGCTCTGTGAGGCTTCTTATCACCTCATCAACGGTGGGTGGTGCTGATTCCACCCAAGCTATCTCAGCAGCCCACCCACCAACTGACAGCCCCCAGCACAAGCAAAGGGCTTGTGAAATTTCATCCCATTAATCATAGCCCTTTGTTCCAATCTATCTAGATCCCTCTGCAAGGCCATCTGTCCCTCAAGAGAGTCAACAGCATTTCCCAGTTTGGTATCATCAGCAAAGTTACTAATGGTGCATTCAACTCCTGCACCTAAATCCTTCATAAATATATTGAACAGAACTGGCTCTAGAATTGAACCCTGAGGAACACCACTACTGACTAGTCATCAGCCAGTTGCAGCCCCATTCACTACAACCCTTTGAGCTCTGCTCTTAAGCTAGTTTTTCACCCAGCACACTGTGAACCAGCTCATCCCACAGTTGGACAACTTGTCCAGAAGGATGCTGTGAGCGACAGTATCAAAAGCCTTGCTAAAATCCAGAAAAAATACATCCACCTTTGTGGATGGAAGGTCCTTTCATCCACTATTCAGATTACCTTATCATAGAAGATATCAAATTAGTCAAACAGGACTTTCCCTTTGTGAAACCATGTTAACCATGCCTGCTGATTGCAGTATCCTTTAAGTGCTTTGCAATAGTACGCAGTATAATCTTCTCTGTATTTTTTTCCAGGAGCTGAGGTTAGACCAACAGGTCTGTAGTTCCCTGGGTCTTCCTTCATGCTTTTTTTTGTAGATTAGAATAACACTGTCTGGCTTCCAGTCAGCAGGGACCTTCCCAGACTCCCAAGGCCTTTGGTAGATGACTGAGAGAGGTCCTACCATAATGTCCACTGCTTCTTCAGAACTCATCAGGCCCCTTTGTGAACACTGAGCTGATACAGCTGGTCCCTTACAATTTCAGTTTCCACAAATGGAAAGTCTATTCCTTCTTTTCTTTGTTTTCCTTAAAACAGATATTTAGGCACTCATCTTACCACAACAAGGACTATTAAATAGCTTTCACAACTCTAATTATATTTCAAGGACTGGAAATACCAAAGTACAGATATTTTTTGTCCTATACTGTACCTACTAGTCCCAAAATTGTAGTACCATGTATGTAAAGAAACAAAAAAGCCCTGCAACATTTCTAAACATGTCAGTAGGACATACGTATGCACAAATAGTCATAAATGGTTCAAAAAGTTAAATAGGTTGTCTGCATAATGAAAAATTTGTTCAATAATTTCATTTAATAAGTATATTTGGTTTTAATTTACATAAGTTATGCCAGAAGTCCTTTAGCTCCAGTGAAAGAAAAATACATTATCTGTATTATCTTTGTTCAGTACACCCTGGGTTTGATGCAAAAACCTACTGAAGGCAATTGAAAAGATTCCAATTGCTATCTGTGGAATTAGTCTCTTAAGTATGTCTCTGTTATTTTCTGGTTTATGTGGGTAGGTTACATGATGTACCATTTTGCTCACTGCTTGCTCAAGCTAGAATGGATCTGGCATGCTTTCAAAATTCATCCCATAGTGAATATCAGAATGAACTATTCTACTTCTGTTCAAACTGCATTTAGTATTAGTTTCACTAATTTAATGTTTCAGATATGAGATACTGTAACTGGTAGGCTCAAAAGTCGTAAGTGTCATTCTCTATCTCATGCTCCATCTCAACCATTTGTTTTTGCTAGCCATGAACTCATTAAGAACTGAATTACGAGAGTGGGAAAACAGTCCTGATTGACCTCAGTAGTGATGACACAGCAGCAGTCACCTGTAAAATGCTGACACCTGCACATAGTATTAAAATTCTAACCACTAGAGACTTTGTTTACTGAAGAGAAGCACATTATCATAACATTTGACATTCATGCCACAATGATGACAGTCAAAGAAGACAGAAAGACAAACAGATTGTATTTAATATCTCTCTCCATATGTGGTCAAATATAATACATTAGCCATTTATCTTTTGATTAGGCACAGAGATGAGCAATATTGCAGTCATTTGAGCTTTAATTTCAAATCCATTTTCTACATGGCTAGACAGAGCCAGAACGATCAGAGAATAACTGGAGTTAGCTCTGTTCCTAACAGATGCCAAGGTTTATAGCATAATAACTTTGAGAGATGTCCTTACGTGTGCTCTTTCATGAGAGAAGGGAACTGAAGAGGCATTCTCAATCCCTGACTGCTACAGCTCAGCTTCCAGAGTGTTACAAAGGAGTCGGCAACTTTCTGTTCAAGCATCCTGTGAATTATAAAATCTGTTGAACATTTTAGTCTTGAATTAAGGACAATGTAATCTATAGTGTTCTATGTGGTAAACATATTTTTGTCTTCTTTTGGAGATACATAATATGGTAAGGGTACCCTATTTAACTTCAGTTTAAACTTATTTTCTCTATATGAATCCATAAAGATAAGGAATCATCTAGCTAAAAAGGATCTTTCTTTCTCCAACATTAGTAAATACAGTGAAATGTCAGCTTCAGTGCTACTGAGTTTTGTAAAAGCAGCTAAAACCATGTCTGTCAAATTTTGCTCGCTGAAATTTAAATAAACCACATTTGCCCTGGGAATAATGTTTTATACTGGTTAGAAAACTGCAAGACTGAAACTGCCTTTAAGGCCTATCAAGGCTAAAAGTCAGGGAAAAGTCATGTTTTTAAAGTATAATAGATTTCATAGATTTTTTTCCTATAAAAGCTTTTATTTGCATCTATTATTTATGACTACTAAATGACTTATTAATATGAAGACTAATGCAAACCACAGTATATGGTTTACTTTTTCCACTATTTAAAGATTTAAATTTTTGAAAGGCAGAAAGAAACACTAACACGAATTGTTACAATGCAAAGTGCTTTGAGATGGAGATAGAACACGTGAGGAGTGCTTTGCTTCCACAAAGACAGTTGCCAACAACTTGTTCAATTAACTGTCCACATAACTTGAATTCAGACGGCTTCATATTTACTTGCTACAGCTAAAAGAAACACATCATAATTGAATATGTCTGTACTTTCACCCTGAGAATGATCTCAAGGTTATATTTGTTACCGTCCAGACTGATGTCTATTTGATAACCTAGAAGCAAAGGCACACTGAGCACATAATTTCCTCATACCCCAACATATACTTTAAGATATCATTATTAATGCATTAAGTGTCTTACAATGTTTCCAGTCATGCTTGACTCTGGTATGCTTGCAGAAACTGTCACAATGAAGTCAGTGGGATGTAAGGCAGGTAATTGTGGGAAGACACCATATTCCCAGTGTACTAATTTTAGCTGGCATAGAGTTAATTTTCTTCATAGTAGCTGCTTTGATGTTATATTTTGGATTTGTGACCAAAACAGTGTTGACAACAAAGGGATGCTTTAGTTATTGCTGAGCAGTATTTACACAGTGTCAGGGCCTTTTCTGTTTTTCATGCTGCCCTGCCAGCAAATAAGCTGAGGGTGCACAAGAAGTTGGGAGGGGACACAGCCAGAACAGCTGACCGCAACTGACCAAAGGGATATTCCATTCCATGTGATGTTATGCTCAGCAATAAAAGCTGTGAGGAAGAAGGAGGAAGTGGTGGGGATGTTCAGAGTGATGACATTTGTCTTCCCATGCAATCATTACACATGATGATGCTTTGTTTTCCTGGAAATGGCTAAACACCTGCCTGCCAATGAGAAGTAGTGAATTAATTGTTTATTTGGTTTTACTTGTGTGTTCAGGTTTTGCCTTACCTATTATACTCTCTCTATCTCAACCCATGACTTTTCCCACTTTTACCTTTCTGATTCTCTCTCATCCCATTTCAGGGGAGTGAGCGAGAGGCTGTGTAGTGCTTAGCTGCCTACCAGGGTTAAACCACAATGCCCAGCTATGCTAATAACTGCTTTTTAACTGAACATTTATCAAAAGTTTTTCTCAAACTGAGCATACTAGTTGCACAGAATGGGTGCATCACAGTTAAAGATGAACTTTAGAAAATGAAAGGAGAAGGTGATGACCCAAGCAGAGGTAATTCATAAAGAAGATTGAAAAGGGCAAACATATATATGTATATAAAATACATAAATAAAATTAAAAAGAGGAAATACTTCCTGTGAGACAGAAGGTAAAATAGGTCTGATAACAAAATGAGGATGAAACTCCAAGAGACTTGCTAAAATTCTGGTTGATGTTTAAGGTCTGAAAGTATAAAATGCCTTAAGCTGTGGATCCAATTACCATCTCATTTTTAAACCTCCTTACAGATTTGAATTCAGGCAAGAAGGCATTTCTTCTTGAACTCCATATATTTTTTTTATTTAAAGAATAAAATTGAAAAAACTCCAGAAAATTTTATTAGAAAAGGGTGCTAAATGGTTCAGCTACCTATGGAAAATAATGTTGTTTTCTACAGATACTGACTTTTGAGAGTTATATTTCCATATGTGCTGTGTATTTGGGGGGAAGTTTGGTACAGAGAACTCTGGAAATATGGCCTATAGGAATACTGCACAGATTGCAAATGTCTCAGGAGGAACCATTCTGTCTCAGGAAGGTAAAATGGGAAAATCTTTTTAGATTGTGTGTATACTGCTTTAGTACCTATTCTTCACATAGTTTAGACATCACAGAATAAAATGTTTTAAGTCAATTAAACTCACACTTTTATGAACAGAATATAAGTTTGTTGTGCGTCCAAGTTTCTCTGCTTGGAGAGATTCAAATGAAAGCGCATGATGCCTGGAGGCAGATATGGTGGACTCAGTCCAAGCTCAGGACTCAAGGCAATGTGAAAGTACAGTCTTTCTTAGCTCAAGTACTTCATCATTGCTGGAATATTTGCCTTTGCATTCTTCTAGGATTTTTGCTTTCTTTAGGCATTCTTTTGATGGAACTCAGCTTTATCACATAACTTTTAGCTCCATACATGAGACTCGGGTAGCTGGATTTTTTACTGGAAGTTGTAAAGAAGATTCATATAGGCCACCTCAAGTAAATGAAAACTCTGACCTCTCCACATTTCCTTTTTTTTTTTTTTTTTATGCTTGAGGTGTGGATGGAAGTCCTGATCTGAGTTAGAGCCAAACTAATTCTATTCAGTGATTTTACTTTTCAGCTAAGTCTCTTCTAACTAACTGCACTTTCTGAAGTTAACAGCATATTTTCACAAACNCAATGAGGTATTCCATCCCATGTATGTCATATTCAATATAAAGCTGAGGGATCACAAGGATCTCATCCTTTTTATTCTTCCTCAGCTGGCTTCCTCTTCTTCAATAGCCAATATCCAAGGAGTACTCAGTCCATTCTGCCTTCAGTCCAGATTCGTGTGTTCCTGAATCCAATTCCAGAACCTAGCTCCTGAATCTGGTTGCCATCTGCCTCTGAGCCCAGTCTGGGACTTTCCCAGTTGCCTTCTCTACAGCATCCGTGGTGACAGTGACATAATTGCCATCAGGAGTGTTGGGTTCTATACTAGTTTTCTATGTATTTGTATATGTTCAGTTTTATTATTATTATCTTCATCAAAGCTGTTTTAGTTTTCTTTCCTAATCTGGAAGTCTCTCTCTCATTCCCTTTCTCTCCCATTTGGGAAGGGAAGAGGACCAACAGTGGTCCATAAGTCTCTCTCCCTTGTTCCCTTTCTCTTCCCCTTTTTGTGGGGGGAAGAGGGGATAACAGAGAGCATGTTATAGGTCTAGTGGACTGACGCTAAACTTTGACAATGGAAAAAGAGGAGGAGGCGAGTGTGCAAAGGAGAGCCTCAGTAGCATGTTTTGCTGACCTTCTTTCCTTCCTCATCTGCTGGTAACTATAATTTTGAAAGCAGAATGTTTCCATACATTAGAATATTCCTCTGTATCTTGTTTAGCTGTAATCACATTCTGTGTTCCAAAAGTTGAATTTTTTTTCCTAGTCCTTTATTTTTCCCCAGTATTTTTTAAAGTATTTAATGAGCTGGATTTTGTGGGAAATACTCATTGTCATCTGGGGGAAATACTCATTGAGAAGAAAATGTCTCATGGTCCCAAGCCTCTATTTCTTGGTACAATGGGTAGCTAATCAGTGTAAATTTGTACTTAACTCAGAGACACGCACAATCTTTTGACAGAATTTTTGTTGCATCTAACTTATATGTTTCTTAAGGGCAACTTTTACTATTTTTAAATATATGGGCTAATATCTACTAATATCTACAGCTTGCCATTTTCAATCTTGATTCCTATACACATTTATCATAGATGTTATTCTTAACCATCAAAGAAGCAGCCTTTACCCCCAAATCTATTCCTTCTTCATATTTACAATGTTTATGTTTAATACTTATGCCTTTTCCGTACATTGGTCTGCTGTCCAACTTCATTCATTAACAGAAGAGAGAACTGGTGTGATCAGATTAACTATATTAATCAAGAAGACTATTTTATAGCAAGAGAAAAGGGGGAGCCAAAAAAATATTAATTCCTGACTAACTTTAGTACAAGTGATTTAGACCGTTGAGGTTTTTTTTAAAAAAAAACGACAGAAAATACTAGAACAAATATTCACACTATTTTAAGCATCAAAAATAACTAGGAAATTAATAGCTGTCCATAAATATACTCCAGATCCAACTTAAATCAAATCAACTTAGTTTTTCTCTATGACAAGATCCCAGATCTCATGGGTAAGGTTGTGAATAATGTAATAACTTCCAGAATCTGTCTCAAGAAAGAAGAAATACATCAGTCTTCAGGCTGCTTTACATGTGTGTGAGCTGACATAGACAGGACTCAGGAAAAACCACAAAACTACAGATGAGATGCAAAAAGTAAATTTATTTTCATTACCTCATGAACCAGGGAATCCCTGAAGCAGCACCCAGGCAGAGACAGAGACACAGGAACATAGGCACGTCAAACTCAGTCCTTGTTAGAGGATCATTGAACCTGCTGTTTTCACCTGTATTTCTGAGGTTCACACAGGTGTAGTTTACCACTGTGCTTTAATCTTTCCCACAGCAGGGCAGAAATCTCAAGCATGTCCAGTAGCATGTTTATCACATGCCTATGTTATCTAGATACAGATGTTCTACTTGTCCAACACACAAGGTCAAACAACAATTAGTATGATATATGTGTTTTTCAACTCCCTAGCTGCAAGTCACTTGAGCGTGTTTACAATTCTCCTCGCCAATCTTCCGTTATTTTTACCACAACATGGTTCATTTGTAAAAACCATCCTCAATATTTCTAGGGACCCGTTAAGTAGTGCCAAATCAGAATTTTGCTCACTTCCTGCCTATTCAGTATCTTTAGCTCTATGAATAACAGTCCTGACACAATGGTGATGTATTTGTCACTTCATTTAGGTAATACATGCTCATTCTTACTCTCAACTTTTGTAAAGATTTAGTAAATCATTCTATTCATGAAGATACAAGGTAGTGATGATTTATGTCTTCCTTACCTGAGTCTAACATTTGCAATGCCAAAGCAACAGCAGTATTTGCTTATTAAAAATTTCAGCTAGGATTGTTTAAAGAAAGTATTAGCAGTAAAGTGTTCTTGATTTTCAGTAGCTGATTTTAAGATACTTAGTCCTTGGCACATCCTGAAAATAAAACAAAAGTTCTATGGCTAACTTAAAACTGTTAGAGGAAAACACAGGAAATTATTAACTTTTTCTGAAAATTCCACTGATCTTTCATAGCAGTTTTTGTAAATAAGACTTTTATTCAAGTGTACATACATCTATAAACTCAATTCTTGACCTTGCTACTTTGTCTGTAAATTTTTACATGTGCAAGGAAGATACTAGCAATTGTATGTCTATATGTCTATCATTAAAACACTGTTGTGTGCAGTAAAAGCAAATGCACAAATGACTGAGAAAGCACAACTGCAGAGCACAAGGTGAAGGCCCTTACTACTCAAAAACCTACGTGCACAGTACCTGAAGTCTGAGTGAAGAATGTTTCCTTTTCTGTTTATTTGAGCTATAAGCAATTGAAACCAGAAGTCTATAAAGGAAATGACGGCAAACCTGCATCTATCAAAAGCTAGATTAAATGAAATATAATAAATTATTCTTGGAAATGAGTGCAAATAGCATTATTTTAAACAACAAACCAAATAAATAAATAACAGAAACCTGAAAGCTTACATTATGCTGTGAAATTCAGCATGCTTGTTCCACTAATGTAATCATTTTTTCATTCAAAGTAACCCTACACTCTACAAAACCTTTTTAATAATTACTGCTGTTTCTCATCACGAAGTCTCACAAGTGCTACAGCTGCAGATTAAACTTAATTTTTCCAGTTTTGTAGATGTCATTCAGCTACTCCCCCTCCTTTCCCAGTTCTTTCAAACTGTGTATTGATTTACCGCAGTTGCTGCCTTGAAATGGTCATATGTATGAACTCCCTCATCTAGTATGCACACAAATGCCATTTTCACTATTTTTTGGTAAAAACTCCCTTCAGTCAGTAGTTAGACTTAGTTAGTTCCCTCTTTTCCCAGGTAAAAACATGATTTCCTTTCTGAAATATGAAGCTTTGTGATGAGATGACTGAAGATTTTGATTTTCAAGATCTCACCAGGACTCCTATGATATCTGCAGACAAAAATCAATAGTATCTACAGACAGGAATTTCAAAGTACCCCCTACAAGTTAAATGTGAATGCCAAACCTCAACGAACATTTATCTTTCTTCAGCATTTTTGCAAATTCCAACTACAATTTTAGAAAAAATGCTAAAATAAATTCCAACAGTTAACCAGAAAATGACACATTTAAAGTCTTTTCCAAATACATAAAAATAAAACTACAAAATCTTCCCTTTTTCAGGACGGGAATTTCAAACTTGATGTCTTAAAGTTTGGGCCAAACATAACTGGAATGTAGTATTATAATTATCATTTGTACAAGAGTTTGGGGGTTTTTTTCCAATTTCTTAAAAGAAGCCAGATTAATTATATGTGTATCCTTTTTTTAAAAGAAAAACAACAACAATTAAAGTGCTGGTTTTGAAATGGTTTCCATTTCCCAAATAACTGCATTGTAATAAATATTCAGAAGGCAATTTTTTTTCATCAGAATAAATACTTGGATAGTCTTTTTGCTTTTAAATATGTACAATATATTACAAATTCTATAAGTAGGTTTTCCATATACTGTTTACACTTACTGTCCTCTCACCATTAATCCTTCTCTAACTTGTATCATACTAATACTTTCAATGATATTTATTAGAATTCCTTTAGAATTAGAAATAAAATTCATTAGACAGAAACCCTATTTATTTATTTTCCATGACCTTAACTCACTGCCCTCTCAACTCTTCTGGAAACAGAGCTGAAAGGAAGCTTATTCAAGCAAAATTCCTTTTGAGGAGGACTTTAATGTTTTGTGGTTTATGACTTTCTGGAATTAAAATTGATTAATTTATGGGTTTTCATATGAAAGACATGCTTGCTTCCTAGGCAGAAACATCACAGTTTCTAGAATACAAGACATCGGATCAAATATTTATAACATCTTCCCCTGTTAAATAGTTTAATCCATTTTAGACCATTTAAAAATGCTCTTAAGATCTTTCAAGCCCCATAAAACTGAACAGTGTGCCACACAAACCAGCACAATCCCATAATTTACAAGTTCATTGTTTTCTTCTTACTATCTTTTCTGAGATGATGTTACTGCTTTGAGTCTCAAGCATGAGCTCGACTATGCTGTAAGGGTGTACCAGTGTGGGTTTGTGCTAGAGTAATGAAGGCCTCTGTCTCTGCTAGGGGTATGACCTGAAAACTATTAATAGTCTAATAGTTTACAACCCTCTAAGGAATTTCTGAAATACTTTTATACATACAATATGAACAACATACTTATTGTTATGATACAAAGATTATTTTAATGAGAAAAAGAAAATGTTTGAAAATTATGTGCAAACCAGCATATCAGAAGATCATAATTCAAAAACTCTTTAGACAAAGGCAATTGGTACAAGGGCAAGAAGTTCTTAGCACTCCTGTTTTGGTGTCTATAATTTTGGAGACTTATTTCTGGCTCCTTGGAGAAACTCCAAATATGATTCCCATATTGCATTGAAGACCTCGCTCCAGGGGTTTGGTGCTCATCTATCATTTCCCCATTGCTCATGGTGTCCTTATGCACTTGGACAAGGTATAAATGCTGGTGTTTTAGTGTTTGAACGCTACTGAAATTCGTGAATTTTTAAAAAAACCTAGAGATGAGGAACAGGCACAGGGTCTGAACTGATGACATGACTACTTTCATAAAGAGGTAAAACATTGTTTCCTTGTTTTCGTTCTCTACTTCACTCTTCTAACTTTCTATGTTAAGTACGTTTGAAAATTCTTTTAATTAACTTTTAATCTACTATGGTGATCAATACACCATACATTTTTATTATATATTTCTTCCCTTTTTAGCTGATTCCTGAGACTACTGCTGTTTTATCTTTTATACCTCTAAATCTGACTGTTTATAAGACTTTACATAGGATTTATTGCTGTACCAGGTTTACATGTCAAGGTGCGAGTTCCAGCTGGCTCCAACAGACCCAGTGCAGGGCACTGCTGAGCCTCTCAGCCATGTGCAGGTGGGCACCTCAGGGAAAGCCTGGGGGAGAAAGGGCAAAGTGCTGCCCAGAAGCCAGGGCTGAGGGACACAGGGTGAGCAACAGCCTTGTGAGCCCTGAGGGGAGAGCAGAAGGAGGGCAGGAGGTGCTCCAGGTGCCCCAGCAGAGATATCCCTACAGTCCCAAGGAGAGACTCTGCTGGGGCAAGTGTCTTCTGCAGCCTGTGGGAAGGTCCCAGGCTGGAGCAGGGAAGAGTGTGAGGAGGAAGGAGTGGCAGAGAGAAGCTGTTATGCACTGACCATAACCCCCATTCCACATCCCCCTGTACCATTCAGGGGGGAGGAGTCAGGACTGAGGGGGTGGAGGTGAGTCTGGGAAGAATAGGGTTAGAGGAAAAGTGTGTTAGGTTTTTGTCTTTTTTTTCTTATCATCCTATTCTATTTTAATCGACAATAGATTAATTTTCCCCAGTTCAAGTCTGGTTTGCCCATGCCAACAACTGGCAATTGATGTCTTTATCTCTACCCATGAGTTTTTCCATCTTGTTCTCTCCTTTTGTCCTGTGGATGGGGGGTATGAGACTGGGTGGATGTCTGGCAGCCATCCAAGGTTATTCTACCACAATCACAAAGGCACTCCATTCATACTTGTGATTTCTTTGAATCCATGTAAGGTATTGGTAAAATCAACAGACTACGATGGTAAAAGCTCAACTGAATCAGGGTCTTCAGCCACTGTTCTCTCTTCCAAAGAGAAAAAAAAGGAAGAAATTTTAGAAATTGGATTAAGTCTGGTAAAACCATATAATTCATCTCAGTTATAAGATATACAATTAATGTCATACAAGGCAGTGTGAGGCATTAGATAAAGAGATAGTAATAGGTTGTCCCCTTTTATGTTTTTTTGTCTCTCTCCTGTACCACCCTGCTTTTTCTCAGAACAATGAATACATCTCTCCAAATTCCCTTTTTTCTCTACAGCATAGTACCCACCACAGGCAGCTTCTTGGAAAGCATCTCTGGGGTGCATCAGGAAGAGTGTGACCAGCAGGTTGAGGGAGGTTCTCCTCCCTCTCTGCTCTGTGCTAATGAGGTCACATGTGGAGTACTATGTCCAGTTCTGGGCTCCCCAGTTCAGAAGAGACAGGGAACTACTGCAGAGAGTCCAGCGGGGGTCTAGAAAGATAAGAGGAGACTGGAGCATCTCCCTTATGAAGAAAGGCTGAAGGGCCCTGGGTGTGTTTAGCCTGGAGGGAAGAAGGCTGAGAGGGGATCTTATCAATGTTTATAAATATCTGAAGGGTGAGTGTCAAGAGGATAGGGCCAGTCTCTTTTCAGTGGTGTCCAGTGATAGGATGAGGGACAAAGGGCACAAACTTGAACACAGGAAATTCCATCTCAACATGAGGAAAAACTTTACTGTAAGGGTGATGGAGCACTGGAACAGGCTTCTCAGAGGGGTTGTGGAGTCTCTTTCTCTAGAGACTTGCAAAACCAATCTGGACTCATTCCTGTGTTGCCTGCCCTAGGCAAACGTGCTTTGGCAGGATGGTTGGACTAGATGATCTCTGGAGGTCCCTTCCAACCCTTACCATTCTGTGATTCTGTCCTGTGCTTCTGTGATTCTGTGCTTCTGTGATTGTGATCTCACTTCTCGTATTCCTCAGTTCAGGCTTGTCTGGCTCAGCTAAGTCAATACTTTGTCAGCAGCTAGACAAGTTTGTGATGTGAGAAGAGGTAGAGAAGCGTTCTTCATTAATTAGAAAGACATTTCTGAGTTTATAAGTGAAAATGTTTGTTTTCATTGCTGAAGAAATGTCTTTAGTCTTCAGGAAAGATGTTAACTTCCTGGGAATTTCTTTGCAACTTCAGATATTTTTGGTTTCCTTCTTGGTATCAATTATCGTATAGCTTTACTTTTTCCTGTCCTTACTATATTTAAATTTTCTTTCCCTGCATGACTGCTTTTTAAATATTCCAAACCTCTACAGAGAACAGGGCATTGCAACTATTTTTTAAATTATGTATTGCACCACTCCTTCAAGAACATGGCTTTTTGCTCACCTTGATGCAGTAACTTACTTAAAAATACAATTGCGGAAATAAATATGTTCTTTTTATGTAGTGTTGTAGTAACTGAAGTCAGCTGAGGAACTCAAGCCTCTCTAGAATTAAGATCTAAATAATCTAAAATTAGGCTCTATAATTTAAAAAATTTGGATCCAAAATAAAGATTTTAGATTTTCCATTTTGAAGTGATTAATTTATTCTCATAGTTTGAGAGTGGCTCAGGTGTATTATGCTGTAGGGGTGATTTTCTTGATTCATCCCTTTTCTCTGCCTTTTGCCTGGACATGTGTCAAGAGCAATGAGAGGGGTTAAGATGATATTTTCATTTTATGTATCTCTGCTCTGAACAGTAAAGAAAGTTTGCAGCCACAGAAGCTTCCTCATATGGCCCACTTTAATCCTTTCAAATGGTGTAAATATTTATTCAGATTTTGCAGTTAGGAGCATAGAAAACTTCTAAATGATATGTAGGCATTCAAAAGAGACAAAGTATTTTTATTCTCTTGAAAATATAATTTAAACATATTCTACATGCAGACATCTATTTTGAACTAGACTTTAAAACAATATCCTAAATAAGCTGTTAGCAAACAATTAATATTTTATTTGGCTGTTTTCACAAAATATAACATATGACAGTAGAAAAAGAAGGCAATCAAGCCATATACAAAAAATATTAGCCTATACACACCACAAATGCAGTTTAAGTAAATGTTACACTCAGAGATAAAACAGACATTCTATTTTAAATTATTTTCACGGCTTGGTTACTGATTTCTGATTGTTTCTGTTTTGTTTTTTTTTTATGTGCAGAAAAACTTATATAAAACCAGCAATTTGCTATAAGTTGACTTATCCTTGCTGTACACAAACATCTATAAGTAGAACCCTCAAAAAAAGATTAACTGGTTTGAAGCTTGTATCTCACTTCTTTTTTTTATTATTGAAAAAAACCCACAAATCAAACAAGTATTTCAAGCTACTTAGATGAAAACTGATATTCTGCCAGCCTACTCAAATGCACAGGCAAATAATAATAGGAAAGTAATTTGAAACTGTAAAATGTTGGTACATGACTAACTTTGGTGCTTATAGATAATTAGGTAATGATTTTCCCTCTCTGTATTGTACATGCTAATTATGATTAAATACATAGCATTTACTGATAGTGATTAAATAAAATAAATAATGAATTTGTTCTTAATAAGATCATGGTAGATATAAAGAAGAAACACATTATGTGGTATTATTGGTACATTTTTTTGTTTTACCTTTGTCCTTCTGATTGGATAACAGTATATCAAGACATCTTCTTACTGACCTTAGGCACAAAAATCTGTTTCAAGGCCAAAAATACATTTCCCATTTGAGTTTAAGATGCATTAATTTGCAAGTCAGAAAGATAGAGCTGATGTAAGACTGGAGCAAACTTTTCTATAAAAACAGACATTCACGTGTATCTTTTTTAAAGTTAATAGTGGTATAGGTAATTTATTGTTAAAAGAATTTTACACTGTATTTATACATTGCACTGAAAAAAAAAGCAATAAGTTCAGCCCAAATGTGTTATATTCAGATTCAGAACGTAGAAATACATATCACTCAGAAGCTACTGCAACCTCCTCAGTGGTGTTTAGTCAGGAACAGTATTTCTTTTGGTCCTAGGGGGGATAGTTTTATATCAAATAATGCTGCAATACATTTGTCGCGGTCAGGCGTGCAGATGTCCAACCACCTCCCAAAGGGAGAAGGGTTGAGGGTAAATTGGGGTATCTCCCCACCAGGCTCGCAAACAGACACGGAGACTGAAAGAGTATCTAACAAGTTTATTACTAAATATATTCTAATAAAACCTTATTTACTCTATGGAAATATTACGATATTAAAGAACATCACGCCCACCCATTCACTCCCCCTCTCACCCACCGAGAGATAAGGGCAAATAAAGACTTAATTATGTCAAGATACGACCTGTATGTGCGGATGGTGCGTGTGTGTGCGATTGGAGTTTCTCTCTCTCACTCTGTTTTTCTCTCTCTCCCTCCAACGGTGGTGTCAGCTTTGTCTTTTCTGGCAGCATGTCTTTTCTGGCAGTGCAGCTTTTGGTGCAGTTTCTTCGGCAC
>VZZY01008854.1:761955-878988 GCA_013400335.1 Eurystomus gularis | reverse complement strand
GGTCTCTGGGGGTCAACGGATCCAAGCCTTCGTAGATCCTAGAGAGATGAAGAGGGAGGAGACCATAGAGTAAATACATGTTCAGGCCTGTTCTAGCTTAGCTGAAAGCTTATGAGAGCCACATTTTGAGTTTTAGGTATCTTCTGGGGTATATGTGGTTACCTACAGGCCAAGCTGTAAACCCTACTTTTGTGTATAATTGGAGGTGTTATTCTGAGCATAACTGAGAGTTTAGCTTTGGTTTCTGACAAACTCTATGCACATCCAAATGTTCAGTCTCAGTTCTAGACACTGTCATTGGGACGTCTTCTAGCAGTGTTTGAAAATATCAACCCTGTCTTTTAAAGATTGCTTGTGTCAGATGTTAGGCACGTGGTGCGAATCGAAAGGCACTCAGTACAGGTCTCTAGCGAAGATGGAGAAATGCTTTATAATCCTAAACTGCCCTCAGCTCTGGTGCCTTGTCTTCTTCAATTCTCAGATGTGCAAAACCTCATTGAACTAGATTTTGTAACCAAGAATACATTCCCAAAGCAGACCAGATGAGTGAAAGTCATTACAATTCGGTGGCCAACAATCTACTCTTTGTGCAGTGTCACAAGTTCGGCTGAATGAGGACACTGTGAAATGCTCTATAGTATCTTAGTCATTTATCTAGGACGCTCTACACATGAGATTCTATTTTAATAGCAAAGCCTTTTTTTAACATAATCCTTTACCTTAGAGGTCGTTTTTACTTTTGAAAAAGTACATTTTTTTCCCTGGTCTGTGCAGTCATATTTGTTAGAAAAATTCTGTAACAGAGTGTCTTCTAGAGCAAACAGGAAGAAGAAAAGATGAACTGTAGTGCTACTATGTGTCAAGGAGCTTGAAAGCTCATAGGATAAAGGAGCTTGTTTTGGCATAGCAGAGAAATATTTTTTAAAAGAAAACAGTAATGATTGGAGTGGTGCGTTTGTTAAAAATGTGTAACCATTCAGTTAGATGCAGTAGCAAGGGACAGGTACAAAAGTGCTGCTTTAGGTTGCAATCTAACCACCACCATTGTTACCTTCTATTTATAAACCCCCATTCTGGGTAGGATATTCGGCAGCTGGGCTGCACTTGGAAATCTTGAATTGCCTGATCATGTTATGTCATGATAACGTTTTCTTCAGCTGGGCTGTTTTCTTCGCTTACATTGGCCCACGAGAATCACATCAGTTAATAATTGCAAGTAGATTCACTAGCAACACAGCAAAATAAACCCAAGTATGTTTGCCAGAAATGTGCATGTAAGTGCACCTGTATTCCATTTTCCTACATCCAGTTTCAAATTTACACACTGTAAATGCGTGTGTGCAAAGCTGTGCTGTCTCCTAGCACAGACTCCACCTCCCTGCAGACTCCACCTCCCTACATCTCTTTCCCTCCCCTCACACACGTTTATTTATCTGAGCTGGGTTCTTGCAGCTGGCACAGGAAAACTGAGAGGTTTTTCTTTGCTACCTAGAAGTTTAAGCTGCAGCTCTATAAGAAGCTCCACAGGCTTCTTGCAAAACAGCAGTCAAAAAGCTACCTAATAGTGAGTTACCAGTTAATTACCAGTGTAATAACATAAAGAATGCTGATGAGCTGAGAAAATTTTTCTGTATTTATTTGCCATGTTCCCATCGTGAGCACGACATGAATTTGTACCTTTAGCTTTCTAGTCAGTTCTTGCTTTCCAGCCTGGCCTTAGAAGAGCTCTTTTTGCAGAATGGTCTATTTTAATTGCTACAGAAAAGAGAAGCTGCAGTGTCTTGGGGTTGGGAGATCACTCTGCATCTTTCTACTTAGCAGATACATTGTCTTGCAAAAGACATGGCAACGTGTGGAATATAAACCATTTTCTGTGAATATTAAAACTATAAATTACAAGGCTAAGATTACATCATGTTTTTAAAAGAACCTAAAATATTCTCCACTAAGGAAAAATCGTGTTTACTTTCGCATTCTGTGTGATGAATTATGAGAAGAGAAAGTGCTTTTTAATGAGATTAGATTGCTTGATGTAGTGAAAATTACTCTTTATTCACTTCCTGATCCTGTCTCACATTTCTGCTGTAGTTTCTGAAAACATATGTTTTATGTCCAGAACTGGCGGGCTATATTAATAGCTTCTCACCAAGCTGCGATGCAGAATTTCACACCACGTACAAACCTCATCCCCCCAAAAGAAGACAATACCCACTTTCGCATGCAGTGACTTTTGGGGCACAAACTTGCCAGAAGTTAGGAATTCTAGCTTTATTTTTATTACATGGTGCTGTTCTATATATATTTAACAATTTCTTATTATTAAACTAATGAATTGGATCCTCTCAGGAGTATATTTTAAGGAGAATTGGGGGAATAACCATGTCTGTGTGTGTTTGTCACAGCTTCAGCTTTCGCCAGTCACGTTGTTCTACTGTCATAGATGTTGCTAGATCATGTTTTTCCTTGTTTTATTGCGGTCATTCATACTTGATATAAATGAAGCTATTGGCAGCGGTTTTCAATTGCATCATATTTCTGACTACAGTATCTCTCTCCTATAATTTTGGCAGAAATAGGCTGTTGAGACAGAAATCCTTTTGCAATACACAGTATATTGTCAGGGCCAAGATGAAGGGAATCGGCAGCAGGAGCAGCACAAAACAGTTAGATCCAAATGTATTTTGCCTCTATTGGTGCAGCACAAGCTGATATTTTGCAGTTGTGGAGTAATCAAGGGGGAAACACCATCGACTGTGGTATCCTGCCTCTGCATGTAATGCTATTTACCAGCAAAGAGTGAAATGAAAGCAGCTGAAGGAACAAATCCAAAACTACCCTGAGACACCATGGCAACTGGCCTCTCACAGGGACAGCGGGAAGCAGGGCTTGGCCATTTCAAAACAAAAATTGCTTTGAATGACCTTCTGTCAGCTGAGTGCTGGGCACTTGCTTAAAACCCGATGGTCACAAGGAAAATTAGAAGATTTTCAATGCATAGTACCACGTATGCTGTAAGCCTGAGCCTTTAGGAAACTGGAGAGGAAGAAAAGATTGTGGAAAATGCTTAAATATTTGGATACCACATGTATTTATGCAGTGGGATGGAGGTACTGTTTACACATTATCCTCGGAGTGTAATTACAAGAATGTGTGATCATGGGAATCAGAAGTATGTCTCTGCTCTGTACGAACAGTGAATATTGGTAGTGCTGCATGTGTCTATGAAATGTAAAAGTAATTTTGTGTACACATTTTGTTCACAGCAGGAATTTGAGTAGCATTTTGTGCCAGCTTCTACATTATTTCTTGAAAGGTTTTATAGCAGGGAACAATGCTTTTCAATAGAGTACAGATTTCACATCTGGTGCAGCTAATATATACTGTGCTGAAAAATGTCCCTGATGACTTATATCCACTTAAAAATACTTTTTCAGAATAATACACGCTCTATTTCTTCTTGAAATTTACTCTGCAAAATGCATCACCTGGATTACCATGCCTCTTAAGGATATTCTTTTTTTGTTTTCTTTTAGAATGGTTTATATATAACAGTTACAGAATTTTACATTTTAAAAAAGAGGCTAAACCAGACCTGCAAATAAATAATTTTAAGTGTGTTAACTGGGAAAAGTAATGCAAATGGTTATGTATTTTCAGGTTGACCATGGAGATGCACCATCCGAAGCTAACAATGAACCTAGGCCAACACCAGCAGAAAACGGAGTAAACTGCACTGCCTCTCTTACACCGAAACCAGCAACTCAGGTTGTCCACAGCCAACCAGCACCAGGTAAAAAAGAAACAACACAAAAACCAAAGCAAAACAAAAAAGTCTCATCTTTTCAAAGTAAATCTGGATAATATTTTTTCATGTGCTTTGTGTTTAAAGAACAAAGGGAGGTTTTGAATTTGTTTTGTTTTTATAAAATAGGTAGAAATCTTCCCACTACTTTTGTATGCTGTTAGAGCCAGTCTTGTTCAAATACATAAATCTTCTGTTTAAGAGTTGCTTTTGTAGTGGAACTGAAGTTCATTACAAGCAAGAAAATTTACGTTTTTTCTTGTTGTTGTTGCAAGTGTGGGGAATCTCTTTAAATTTTTTTTTTTTACAAATATGCCTAATTCATGCACATAGTTCCATCTTATTCCACACACAAAATACAGCATCAGATGCTTATATAGTTTGTATTGACATATGCTTGGTAAACCACAGTGTTTATAATTTTATGGCTACAGTCTTCATAGGCTTGATCTAACTGACTTCCAGGGAGCTGGATTCGTGTTGTGTACAGAAATTTTGCAGTGACATCATAATATAGGGCAGTTGTACTGATCGCCAGCCTAATACCCCTTAAGTGACTCATATGAGTGGTACCAGTGAGTTCAGTAACACCCTCCTCACAAGTAAAACAAAGCTCAGGTGGGTTTTCAGGAGGTTACCTTTTTGTGTTGCTTCACAGGATTGGTATTGTTTTCCATCTTGCTACTCTTCTTATCAAGAGATGTGTTTTCTGAAAGGATTAATAAATGCCCACGTCAATGTGTGTCCTGTGTCACAATAACGGCTGTTGTTTTGAAAGAATTAGAATTAGTCATCTCTTTTACCTCTAGGTTCGGTGAAAGCACCTGCAAAGACAGAAGATCTTATCATGAGTGTCCTCACAGGTAATAAATACACGGTTTACACTGCATGAGTGATGCACTTGTTTGTTGGGAGAAACATACTTTTCATGAAATAGGCCATCTGGCTTAGACGTTTCTTTGAATGATTGGAACTGCAGTAACTCATAGAATATGTACATACTGTGTTTTCTTCCCCAGTTTTGAAGTTACTAAATGTTTGAGTACATTTCATGAGATCAGTATTGGGTGCCATTAGGGAATTTTGTTTCAAATACCTTTTTGTTGTAGTTTCACAAGCACAAGGTTACCATCCAGTGCAGACAAAAGACCAGTATTATTCAAAGAACACAAGCTAAATTTGCTCTGAATATTGTGAATAGTAGTGAAACCATTTTATCTTCATTAGCCATTGCGCCTACAAAACTGAAATTACCATTCCGTTAAGCAAGCTGGCGTGTTGGTTAGATAGTGTCCTCCTACTGTTCGATTAGGAGCCCTGTCCTCCAGTGTGGAGTTAGTTTAGACTGCAGATCTTGTAACTCAGTTTATTTTATAGTCTTTCTCCTATATTGGAACCCACTCCATATCCAAATGTTGTGTAGGCAAACATTGAGAGGTGGAAGACAGGTAAGGCACATGAAATTCTGCATGTTCTTTGCCTCTTGTTCAGTCTTCCTCATGTGCAGTAGAAAGAGGCTGGCCTAGTGTGTGGGAGTACCTTCTGGTCTCATACCATCAGCCTCTTGTCTGGGAAGGGGTCTTTAATCTGGCTTTTCCAGAGCTGTGACCCCAGATCATGCAAGTCATAATTTCTTCCAGCACTGGTTTGTTGTTTTGGGGTTTTTTTTTAATTGCTGATGTAGGATGAGCTCCTGCAAGCTAACACACACTGATCTCGAGCTGTGATCTGGGTTCACAGAGCAGGACTTCCTTCATAGCTGCTGTTGGAGAGAGAGCACTGGAGCACAGTTCTCAGCAGTTAGCTGCTGGTGCTTTGCTGAACTGACAGCCAGATGGCCATGACTCCTCTGATGCAGGGTCTCCATCAAGGGAGAAGTGAAGTCTCTCCTGGCATGCCATGATGATGCTGGGCCAGAGGTCTCCAGCCAGCGTCCATGTCAAGGCAGGAGAGCAGGCGGCTGAAGTGCTGTGAGCAAAGTGGGTTTAGGCATCAGAATGATTTGTAGCCCATCCAGAAACAAGGGAGACTTGAAGTGTTGGTAAAAGTACAGAAGAAGATCTGTGGTTATACTTACGTAAGATCATGTTTTTATATGTTGGGCTGACAGGAATCTTTTGCACCCGAAAGGTGTTGAGAAAAGAAAGTATATGGGTTTTATTTTGCTACACATCGGGGTGTTCTAAACTTTCAGCTCGCTTCTTACTCCTTATATCAGTTAAATTCGCCACAGTATTTTCAATCTGGTGAGGTTATTTCTAGAGAAGTCTACTCAGTTTAAGGTAGCACATTTCGCTTACCTGCAGTAAACAATCATGCTTTGTTTCATTCCTGCTAATGGCAGTTCCTGGGTTCTCTGATTAAAATCAGGCTTTATTAGAAAACTGAAGTGGGTTTTGTTATTATCGTTGTAGAAGTGGAAGCACAGACCATTGAGGAGCTAAAACAACAGAAGTCTTTTGTTAAGCTCCAGAAGAAGCACTACAAGGAAATGAAGGACCTTGTAAAGAGGCACCACAAGAAAACCACCGACCTTATCAAAGAGCACACTGCAAAATACAACGAAATCCAAAATGACTACCTGCGGCGAAGAGCAGTTTTGGAGAAAACAGCAAAAAGAGACAGTAAGAAAAGGTATGTTCAATGTAGCTTTCCTTTTCTTGGTTTGGGAGATCTTTACTCAAGTCTTCTTTTATAGTAGATAATTAATAAGGAGGTCACATTAGAACACAGGAAAAAGCAAAAGCAACAAGATTCCTAGGTAAAATGTTCAGAGACCAGACTGCAGCCTGAAACAACTCAAACCTCTCTGGATAAAGCATTTTACTTCCCTACTCATGTCAACTGAAGCACATTTTAATGGAGCACCCCATCTTACTCCGTTCCTTTTAGGAGAGGGAGTATCAGCTACATGGAAACTTCTGCCCCATGCTTAATAATAGAACTTTATAATGTAGCTCCTTTTTCGAGCAAGGAGGAGTTTTTGCAGCCAGCACACGTGGTCATCCTGCCAATATTAAGCAGGTGGTTTACTTTGGGCCACCACCGTGTGCTGTCTGGTGATAGAAGAGGCCCAGGTGTTTTATGCTAGCTACAGGTATAACTAATACTCTGAAGTTGGGGATGAAAGGCATTGTCTCCAAGTTAGAGCCCTGGAAAAAGCTCACACTAGAGTAGAAGGCATCAGATATATAATTCGGTGAAAGAAACACCTAAAGGTTATTAACATCTGACCTCTGTTTAAATTATGATTGATCCCAGGCTACTTGGGGATCTGGTAGCAATTGCTTGGCTTTGCTTCGGCACACACACCCCTTCTGTGCTGTGTCTCTTTCCAAGCCCTGCATTGCCCTATCCCTTTCTGGGTGCTGATAGAATTTTAATATTATTTGTTTAGGTAATAATAAAAAAGAAGGGTTGTATTTATCATTATAGTTTTGAAATGCAAAGACTGTTAAGACTTACTAATCTTTCCACAATTTTTGTTTCGTTCATATGGTAAGGAACTATCTGTTAATAAAGATCAATTCTTAATTCCTAGCAAAACGTGCACACAGAGGTACAATCAGTGTCTGATGCTCTTGCAATTGAATTTTTACTTTTCCCATTAGTGCAGCACTCTCATTTTAACATAATTTATTTCTTAATAAGATAAGCACAAGAGTCTTTTAACTTTTACCTAAAATGGATATAGCTACAGTTCTTAAATATGAAGGCATTGAATGAACATTAAAAACATCACTTAATACTTTTTGGTAGGAGACCATCAGAGAAAAAAGCCGCAAGCATGCTCTGGCTGCCAACCTTGTTGATAGTACCTCTAAATGTAAGTGACTGGGATTCAGGCCGTAACTTGTCCCTAGGAAGGAGCTTATTCAGTTATGCTTGCCTGATGACAGAATGTCATTGGGCTTAATAAGAGCTTCACGCTCAAAACTTATCTATGCTCAGCTGGCCTTAACTCTTGCCAGTTTTCAGGCTTCCGGGCTCTACTCTTGAGTTTAACAAACTCCCTTAATTACTAGTTGTCAACTGCACACACAATGATATTTTATCTGACGTATTTTCCATCATCAATGTGCGTGACAGATAGTGGCAGACAAAACAACGTCATGTTTCTTTCTTTACTCTAGCATATTCTATTAAAATTTAAGCAGAAAATCAAACTGAATAAATAAAATGACTCATTTATCTTTCAGTGAAAAGCATTTTGGTTTTTTTTCATTTTGTTATGATCTGACCATAAATCATTCATGATATCAGGCAATAAAATCCTGCAGTCTATTAGGTGGAGCTGTCACGGTGATTTCAGACATGTGAAGTTTTATGTGCAGATACGGAGAAATCTGAAGGTTAAGAAATCCGAGGCTGAATTTGAAAAAGGCAGGAATATATTTCTAGGGCTTTTCCAACGTGAAAGTACATATTATCTCAAGCAGCAGATTTCCAATAGAATTACCGCATTCCAACGAAAAAGGCAATTTTGATCATTTTAAATTATTACTGAAGCTATTTGCCTGTAACTGCAAAGTATAAATCACTACAGGAGTCCCTGTATCAGATTGCCATAAAAATGTGTTGTCTCCGGTCAGCAGCAATCCATGTTTCACAGCCTTGTCTAAAATGGGGCCAAGATTCAGTAACGTCATTGTCTATAGGAAGTTTGAAGTATTTATTTATACACACACACAAGAGTTTTGCTGGTGTTGCTCTGAATTGTCTTTTATGATCATGTTGCTTAAAAGACAGTCTTAGTAGTTTAGCCAGCGTTTAGAAATAGGCCGCCTTATTTCTTTTCCCCCAAAATACAAGAGAAATATCAGCTTTAAAATATACAGTGTAATGGCATAATATGCTGACTTTAATATTCATTAGTGCTGTCTTCAGGCTCTGTATTTAAATTATCCTCACCTATCACACTGACACCACTTAACCTCTTAGCAGAATATTCTAATACAATAAAAATGCGAGAAATAGAAAGAGGCTACCTTGGGGTTCGTGTCCTCAGACCGATGAAAGGAGCTTCACGTTATTTCACTGGAAGTAACTCTGAATTGGCAGCAGCTGCAAACTTGACCTGGGAGAGAGAAGAGAGGAGCCAGTGCAGCAAGTCCTTTGCATTGTAATCTCTGCAAATTTCTGAGTAGTAAACTCATTTTTCTCCCAGTGTTGGCCCTCTCTGTTCAAGGTTTTGCTGTTTTGTCCATCTCAGGCACTGTTCTGAGGTTTCCCAGGCAACTGATTTAACACCCGAGTACAGCAGTAAACACGGCAGCAGAGCAGTGACACAACATAATTTTATTATTATTTTTTTTCTTGGATTTTGTTTAGTGCTGGCCTGAAGGTGATACTACTTTTGCTGTTTATTTTTTTCTTTGAGCAGTTTAGTGTCATCGTGTCTCCTTTCACAATTACATCTATCCTTCCTTCTGTCTTAAGGAAGAAAAATCCCACCAAACTGTTCCTTGGTGTTGCTTTTTAGCTTCCTCATTATCTTTTTCCTTTGTTCTGATGTGCTGCCTTTCTGAGCTTTGCTCCCCCCTGGGGTGTTAACTTCCCTCCCAAAGTCAGTAGTCCATAGAGCGCTTTCCTCTGTGTGTGCTATGCATGGCATTTCCTGAAGGGGGGAGAAAATACCAAGTAAAGGGATGTTCCGACCATTTTAAGCATTCTATAAACGCAGATGTAAAGTTATGTTCTTAAATTTATTGCTAAGTGCACACAAAGATTACTCAGTTTTCAAAGTACTTAGAATTCACCATTTCTGCTGAGGACTGTGCAGCTCTGAAGTTCCAGTGACGTTTCTGGAAGTGGATAAACAAGTTCCATGAGCATCTGTTTATGGGAAATCTTGGCACCTGCATTTATAGCTTATTTATACTGAGTTCGGTTCACACTACCATGATGGGTTAGTAAAATGAGGTTTAAAAGCAATAGTCATCCCATTAATAAACTGTTAACATCTTTTTGTTTTTTCCTAAAAGATGAAATTGTCAGACTTGCTAGAGCTAAAAATCATTTTCTGATGTGTGTATACCTGTCTTTGCAGATCTGAAACGGGCAGCCCAGACCACAGCTCTTCAACTATTGAGCAGGAATTAGCTGCACTCGACTCTGAAATGACCCAGAAGCTTGTCGAGCTGAAGGAGAAGCAACAGCAGCAGCTGCTAAATCTCCGACAGGAGCAATATTACAGTGAAAAGTACCAGAAACGAGAGCACATTAAGCTGGTATGTTTGTTATGTTGTCTGCTTTCCTTTAGCAATCTGAGGGTGAGTAATGAAAGCAGCATGACATTATAAAGTGGGGCTTCCTCCTACTTGGAGTTCTTTTCAGAGCTTGATTTCCCCATGGCCTGCTGCAACTTCAACGGGTTGTTGTGTCACTTTGTCACTAACACTTCTAACAGCTTGGGAGGCTTTGGACAGAAGGCGGAAAGGCAACAGGATTATTACTGCTGCTAACGCAGAGTCCTTACCTCCAGTTACGTAAGTCCCAGCTTTTGGATGATGTTCCTGTTTCGTTCTGCCACTTTTTTAAACATACAACACTCAAGAAGGCAAGATTAGCTGGAAAATAAATTGAAACACTATGAAAATAAATAAATAAAAATAGATTCAAGCATTCCCCAGGGCACAGAGCTGTGCCAAACAGTGTTCCTGTTGCAGATGAGTGCTTTGAGGGGGTGCAGGATGTAATCTGTATATGGTGAAGAAATATTTTGTGTCCATCAACCTAAGCCAGCTTGTGTTTTTACAGCTGGAGTTTGGCTGACAACTACAGCAGGATCATAGGACCTGTGAGCTGAACTAGAGGAGCTTGGGCAGATGGCAGCTGATGCTGATGGATATTCTCAGGCAGAAAAGAACATTTTTAAAGGGTGTTGCGGGAGTGCAAACTGTTTCTCAACTCCTGACAATCCTCTCACAATTTTTTTCTATTACATGGTGTTTTGCCTCATTACTGTTGGGTGAAGGGATTTGTGTGCTCTGCCCTGCCATCCTAAAAGAGCAGGTCAGAGGAGCAATACGTGCAGATATCACTCAGGAGGGCTTTTCACAAATTCATTCCTGTGGATCACAGCACGGAGCTGCAGTTCATTTCAAAATGGGAAATGGCATTTCTAAAAGCAAAGTTACATTTTCAGTATTATCCAGTTAGGTAGTGTCAAGATAAATTCATTTTTTAGCGCAGAACCTTCAGACAGTTTTCCCTCTGAGCTATGCAGGAGTTAATATTCCAATTAAAATCTGCCTTGCTGCTGAGAGATTCTTTCTGATGTCTTTCTTTTAGAGGAGATCCTATTGTCTGTATCTTTCTCTTTTTATCTAAGGAATGAAAAGCTAGATCAGACTGGCTAGGCATTATTATACATTTTTTAGTTCATCATCCTGAGAGGATTATTTTACAGAATCAGACTTAAACTAGAGGGGGTGACCAGACCAAATGGGTCCCATTTCCCACTTTAATTGACATGCACTGAACTTGCACACAAGCCCTGTCTGTGTGTCCTCTCCCATCAGCATCGTCACCACAAGCGTGCATTTTGTTAGCAGGTTCAGCAAAAGTGAAATTGGACCCAACACTGCACAGATTTCAAACCAGTGACTCAGATTTTTTGAATCCATGATTCTGCCATCAAAATGTAGGCTATGCTTATCCTTGCTTAGCTTTCTTTGCTCTCACGCATGAATTTTCGGTATCCACCTGACCACCCTGAAATCTGAGCTGTTCCATGTAATAATGCTCAGTGCAAGAGGAATGTTTTCAGCACTCCAGAAAACCTTGAATATTCAGGGACACGGGAATTCAGCTGGTAATTGATACAGTGTGAATTTGGTTTGTGACCGTTTATGAATTACCATAGGCGTTTTAATTCCTAGCAAAGGTAAAATCTGCAAAATATATTCTGGTTTTACATTTAATATTCTGAAACTAAATCACCTTGACGTACAGAGAAGTAGTTTCTGTGTAAGTGGGACATGCACAAGTCTGGCCGAACCCCACAAGTTACGGAAGCATTTACACTGATAAGAATGTTTACTGGCTTTTAATCTTTGGTAATTCATCAGGGAACGGTGTAACACTACCACGTCTGCTACAGACTTTTGAGGAAACTTAGACACATGTATGATGGTTAGCTGAAAATACCTATTTTTGTTTCTTGATTTTATTTATTTTCTTTTTTTTTAGCTTATTCAGAAGTTGACAGATGTAGCAGAGGAGTGTCAAAACAGCCAGCTAAAGAAACTGAAAGAAACATGTGAAAAGTAAGGTGCTCTTCCCCTTACAATTGGTTACTACTCCTTGTGAATCTTGTTTAGATACATTTTTATTTTTATTTTTTATGCTTTAGAGAAAAGAAAGAATTAAAGAAGAAAATGGACAAGAAGAGGCAGGAGAAAATCACGGAAGCAAAGTCCAAGGATAAAAATCAAATGGAAGAGTAAGTATATCCCTAGGTCTCTATCCTTCCATGTTACGAGGAGACAAGATTTTTCACAACTGGAAAATCAACCCTACATACAAGGCAGCTTTTAGTCAGACTGCAATACCTCACCAGAGCAGCGGAGTCCGTCTTACTTCCCCTGATACTAATTTAATTTCCTGGGACTAATGTAATCTCCTGTTCTGTGAGCACTGAGAGTCGGGGTCAGCTGCAGAGGTGCTGATGTGTGGGATGGGGACGTGCCTGGGGGTGGCACGGCAGAGTGATTCACCAAGACGCTGCTAATCCAGACACTGTTCCTCCGAGTATAAATTCACTTAGTGGCTTCAGTTCCTGCAGGGTCTGATTTCCTCTTGACTTAGGTTTGTATTTGTGAGTTATTTTTTCTTCTTGACTCTGTTAACGCTGCTCTCCAGAAGAAGCAGTAGCAACACACTGGAAGGTTTGCTCTACTTCGGTCCCCTCAGATACCGTGGCACTGATTCTCCTCCAGTGACAGCCTTATGCAGTCACTTCGGGTGGCAGGGAGAGGAGAGCTGAGCTCTGAGGATGCTGTTTCCGTGCACAGGGACAGGAAGATTAATTTCATTTATGCACCACCAGACAATACAAACTGTAGCTGTGCAAGTTGATTATATTCTTCCCAAGGGCACAGGATCTAGGTTTGTTTGTCCTCCTTCGTTTGTTTTGGCAAGCAGCTCAAAAAGAAAATGGAGCATTTTAACCTGGCACTGTTTGCTTGGATATTCTTGTTACCAGTCTTTATTTTAGTAACATTTAAGGACAGTTAAAAATACAGGAGGAACAGAAAAAAAGAACAATCGAGAATATCTGAGTTTACTAAGTAACAAAGACAAAACTCTGTTTGGTTTTCTACAGGTAAAAAAGTTTAACCGGGTTTTGGAGCCTCTCAACATAGAATCTGTGCATTTGGTTACACGGAAGGAAAGTCACACACACGATGAACTGCATCAGATAATCTTAGAATCAATATTATAGAATTTTAATAAACATCCTAGAAAAAAAAGATAGCAAAATGAGAATAATTGATTCTGAAAAAAAGGGAGAAATACTTAATATAGTTAGAGCTGGTTAGAGGGCAAGGAAGTCCCATTAGAAAAAGGGATGTAGACATTACGAAAATGCCAGTAAAAATCAATTGCAGTAGGAAATGATTTGCTGAGAGATTAATGAGACGCTAGTGAGAAAGGCTTAGAAACAGACAAACAGAAAATCTTTCTGTTTTCCTTTTATGTTTTTTGTCATTTTTCCCAAGGGCTTTTCTTTGCCAGGCTTTTGAAAGAGCCCTTGGGGAGAGTGAGATGGGAACTCCATGGGAAACTCAGCTCTCCTCTGTCAAGTGACAGGCTTTGTCCTCACTCTCGCAGTAGGACAGAGAGTAGCGAGACCTTCTGGTGAATCCCATTCAAGTCATCTGGGCTAGGATGTTGTTTATTTACAGCTGTTACGCAAAGTTGAGAAAGAATTTTACGTAGAGATAATATGTTGTAATAATTGTTCTTAGTTAACGTTTCTAATTCCTACAGGCACCCAGGGCTTGTGTAACTACTTAAACCCATCAGATTTTAGTGCCACCTGAATAGCAATTTACTGTTCTTGACTTAGGCAATTAGGTTTTAGAGTACTGTCCTCAACCTGGTCAAATCAAGTATCCACAAACGGTTATTTTGTGTGCGTTTATCCCTTTGGCGGAATCTCAGCTTCAGCCTTTGAGCAATGGTTACCTAATAATTATCTCACAGAGACACTTAAAGTCCAAGTCTTTCCTCCAAGTTCAGCTTTACATAGCAAAGCTGGGGACTGAAGTCAAGTCTGTCCTGCTCTTTGTGGGAACTTTGCCATTGCCTCTGAGACGTCACCAGCAGTGTCTGCTCGCTGACAGGGACTATTTCTGTACTCTATAATGTGCCACAATGTGGCAGTGTGCATCTACTGATGATAGTGAGCTCTCCTAGACTGACTTCTAGGCCTTAAGGAACACCACCATCGCTCTGAAGAGGTGGCAGTACCCTACGGGAAAAAGCTTGCTGTGAAAGAGCAGGGGGTTTGTTGCAGTAGGTCATGGGGAAGTCTGAGCCCTTCAGAGATGCAGTCTGGTATGAAAGGCACATTCAGGAGGTGGAGAAAAGCTAAGAAGGCAGATCCCTGCATTCAGAACATAGCCCTTTTTATTTTGTAAGGAGTTGTGGGGGCTTAAAATATGTTGATGTGATCTTAGTGACTACAATAACTTGTTGATTGCTTCTCCCCAGAGAGAAGACGGAAATGATTCGATCATATATCCAGGAGGTGGTGCAGTACATAAAGCGGGTATGTCAGGCCATATGTTTATTCTTCATTTTGGGGGGGTAACATGTCAACTTTCATTTTTTATGTCGTATTAAATGGCAGATTTTCTCTTTATAACCTTTGTTATAAATATTCTGCAAGTGCTGTTTTTTAACAGATGCAGTTTAGACCTTTCTTCACATGGTAGTTAAATGAAAACTGGAATTTCAGACAGATCTTTGTTATTTGTTAGTGTTTGAGGGACACTGCTGAGAGGGGCAGATTTTAATACAGTTATGATTTGATATTTGAATATCCTGTCTTTATTCATGGAAAATGTCCCAGTTTTTAAAATTGTCTTGCTTTCTCATGAATGCCAAGATTGCATAAGGAACTTTGAAAGTTAATAAACATTTAATTGCAGAGTATATTTTAACCTTAATTACATTTGTGCAGTTACTGAAATGCAAAAGACATTCAATGAGCTCAGTAAGTCAAAGAATTTCATTACAAGTGTTTGCTTTCCTGAAGCTGTAGGTGGTTTACGCTGGGCTGAAAGTACACGCCGCAGTGTTTTGATGTGTGATATCACTAGGAAACATGTGCAACTATTGAATTTTCTCTCAATTTCAGTGCAGAGATAGTTCAGCTCAAAGGTTGGCCCATTTTTGCTCACAGAGGCCTTGATTCAGGAAGCAACCTAAAGAATGAGCAAATTAAAAATGTTTAATTCCTGTTGGAGTCAGACACATGTTCGAGTGCTTTATTAAATGAGGCCCAAAATTATCTGCATGTCCATTTAGGACTTTAGGATGCAAAATCTTCATCTTCTAGGAAGGGGGTCCACCTTGCACAGCTTGTACTATAAAAGCTAAGGCAAAATCATATGATTTTTAAAATGCATTTTGCTTTCAATAGCCTTAGAAGTCTACAAGTTGTCATTTTTTATTTTAAATCCCATGTGTGAAATGTGAGATATATTGTCCACACAACTGTTAGAGCAGTTGTGCTCAGGGATGCGTGTGGCAATGGTGTGTAAGCTGATATGAGAATTATTCATAGTTTTGATGGTAACATTTTAATTTTGATGGACGAAATATTTGGGGAAGAGGTGGGAAGGTGAGGATGTGCAGTCTCTGAAAAAAGATTCTCTGCTGTTTTCTTCCAGCTAGAAGATGCTCAGAGTAAAAGACAGGAGAAACTTGTAGAAAAACACAAAGAGATTCGGCAGCAAATACTGGATGAAAAGCCTAAGGTAAAGAGTTTTTGAACATATGTTATACTGCTAAAAAGTGTCCTTCAGGAAAGAAGGTGTTCTTACAGCAGGTAGGCTGATGTTTCAACAGGAGAAAGTCCATTCATAGCGTCAGAGCCATTGTCTCTAAAATTGAGGGTGAAAAAAAGTCAAGTAGCAGCCTAATATGGAGCACCACTTCAAGTCCAGATCTCATATAATGGGGTTTATTTTTCAGTACCTGTTGTTAAAAAGCTTTCCGTGTAAAAGGTGCTTGTGACCAGCAGAGTGAGCTCTTCGCTCCGTTGTGCTTTAGCAGTACAAAAACAAAACACAGTTTACATTAAAAAGAAAAAGAGATATCTTTTTAGCATGCTTGCCGCAGATCTTTGTGACAATGGATGTGGATATATTTTTGTGAAAAACAATGAGTGTTTTCATAGTAATAGTGGTTGATGTTCTACACTGCTTGCTGGATTTCCTCGATTTGATTTTGTGCACCGCATCTACATGTAATATTCTGAAATACAGTTTTTGATCCTCGAGATTGCGGGCTGGCTCCTGCTCCTAGCAAAGCTGGTGGTAGTTTTGCCATTGTCTTCAGTGGAGAAGGCTGAGAGTCCTCCATTTGTACACCATTTTCCTGTAGGAAAATCTAGGTAACAATAGAATCCGACTTCTGTGTGGAGGGAGACTTGTTTTCAGCAGAGTTCCTATCCAAGCAGGATTCTTCACAGCCCATTGTGTCATGTCTGCTTTCATTTTTTCTGCACTTGCTCAAATGTGTGTTTGAGGCTTCACTTCTCATTTCTTGTCTGTGTCCCTAGTCCTGATGTCTCTGTGCTTGTACTACAGCTTGAATTCTAGCATCGGGTGTGAGCTAATCAGTGTTGTCACATCATTTCTGTGAAATCTCCAGAGAATAAGTAGGCTAAGGTCTGAAGAGGTAGAGGTTTACAATAGTTTGGAAAAATAAAAATGTTTGCCCTTCTGATTTCCTACTAGTCTTTTAAAAATCATGTTTATAAATAAGCTCGGACTTTCTGATGTCGCAAGAAACTGGGTATAAAGACTATACATAATATTACGATTTATATTTGGTGCTGCAGGATTGTGAGCTTCTCAGGGATGTGAACTAAAAAGACTGGAATTTAAATGCTGGAATTTTACATTTCAAAAAATAGTCTGCTAGTACTTCTAACACTGGCTTTTCACAACTACTGGGGCACTTGATTACTTCTGTGTCTTGTGATCTTTCTTTTTTTTTCCTTGATTTTTTTTTTTTTTTTTTTAAATGTATCGATTTACTGAGAAATAGCATAAAGCACTGCAAATTTCTCACTGAGGGCTTGGATTGCATTTTGAAAGGTTGTGCTGGACCGGTAGGGTTTGACTCTTCCATCAGCTGTCCACGTGCCAAGCGTTAGGTCATGGCATAGAGCAGCTCCAGATCCCTCGTCTTCCCCTGCATCTGGCCATCAGTTCAAGCGCTGCGGTAATCAGTGCTCCTCGCTCCATGCTCTGAGTTTCTCCTGAGAAAATCCTCTGCAGTCATGTGCCTCACAGGGCCTGGCCGCAGGTTGGGTTTTTTTTCCTTTCCCACATACTGCAATGGGCAGACTTTGCTAAATTTATGATGGTATGTGCCTCTTGCTGGCATGAGAGGATTTAGGCAAAATGTAATTACTCATTTTATTAAGTCTCTTTTTATGTTTTGCTTCACGGTCACATTTCATGTTCATATTTGGTTCCTTAGTGACAGGGTGTGTGATATAAAATAGATCAAATTATTTCCCAGCTGAGAAGAACCGATGTATTTTATGCAAACAGCAGCCTTTCTAAGGGCAGCTTTTTTAACAGCACCAGTCTCTGATGCTTTAGTACTCAAACGCCCACTAAAATTTATGCTGGCTGTGTTAAAAGGGTTTTCTGGCCGTAACAACTCAACCCCTAAACCAAGGGCTTAATATATTAAAGAGGGAAGGAATTTTTAGTATTCTTACCAATAATTCCATTGGAGACAGATTTGCCGTCATCAATCACTGTCATTTGGTTATTTGTTACTGCCTCGCAGTTTGCTGTGTTAGGACTCTGCACAGAGCTCTGTCACAGCCAGGAGGAATCTCGTTTCACAAAGTGTTGCCAACAGGCTGCCACACCAGTGAGGTTTGGGTTGGGTTGGTTTTTTTAAAGTAGGAGTTTGCAGCTTCCTCTCTTGCAGCGTGTATAAGTCACCAGAAGAACATTCGCCTTGAAGTGCTGATGTTTTAGACAACAGCTTTTAGAAACTGCGCAAACTGGATGCAAATTAATTCCCTGTACTGGAGGCAGAGGGAATGCGTTTTGTTTAAAATACCATGTGTTTAAATGAAACTACTTAACTCGGCACTGATTTACACCCTTAAACTCTGCCTCTCCCTCACACATATCATTTCTTTTTAATGTTTGGATGCAAGACTGTTTTGCAGCTTTCATTTGCAGGGCTATTGTATAATCAAACCTTTTTTTCTCATATAAGAGTATTTTTTTTTACTTCCTGAAGTGATACTTTTAAGGCAAAAGGTTGTAAATAGTTCTTCAGCTTCTTGTGGTCCTGCTGAAGTCAGTGTCGGCTTTAATGAGCCCAAAATGTTGTACGGAATCTGTGTAAGTACTGAGGATATCTTTATGGCAAACTAATCTTTGATGCTGTAGGTACCAGCAATTGAGTATCATCATTAAATCTATGCGTGTCAGTATGGAAACAGGCCAGCCACTCCTCGAACATGTTTGGAAAAGGAGGCTATCACCTCATTAAGAAGACAAATACTGACTGACTCTAGGTCAAAAAACTTCTAACATGCCATTGTAGTGAAAGTTCAGCGGAAACAAAAGTTCAAATGCTCTCCTGCCACTGTCTTTTTCCTCACTGCATCATTACCAAGCAAGGCCATGTGCAGTTGCTTCTCTCTCACTGCTTTTTTTTCTTACGTTATCTACTGGCAGCTTTATTATCAGCAGCAGCTTGTAGTTTTTTTTTCTCCCCCGTTCTAATTCTTTGTCTCCTCCTCTTAGTCACTGATACCCATGCAGCTCGTCCTGTCCTTATCTTCTTCCCCTTGGGCATCTCTTCTGCTGCATGCTATGGAGGCTGCTGTAGAAAGACAGCTCTTTAACGTACAGAATTCAGTACTGCGATGTATTGCAGCGTGTGATTTTAGATTCTCCACTACAACGTGTGTCTGGCATTTGTGACTGAAGCACAGAGTGCACTGAGGACGGGCATGGTCATTGCATCTCAATTTCTTTGACCTTGACAGCTTGTGCATCAAATTAAACATAAATCAAGTGCATTTCCTTCCCTGCCAAACCTTGCCTCCAAATTCTATTCTAATTACAAAAATCAATACACGTGAGACATGACAAGGAATTAATTATTTTTCTGAGAATCGACTGAGTTAGAGTAAATAGATCCAATCCTCCTCTAATTGAAATCAATGAGACTTTTGTTAATCGTGCTCAGGGGTCAGAGTTACGCTTAAATCTCAATGTAATAAGCCAAGACTCCTTCACTCTTGCAGTCAGCTCCTGCTCCCAGCCAAGTTAACTAGACTCTTTTGTCTTCAGTGGACCATATGCATACAGCCCCAGCTGAGAAGGAAGATGTAACTCCTGTGGTTCCTCATTTTGTAGCCCATGTTCATGTTTCTGCTCACACCTACTCTACCGTTCACAGCCCTAGCTTAGCCAATGCCTGCCAGATGGTTTGGGCTCCTGTAGTGAGATGGAAAATGGTGAGGGCTGTATCTGTGGGAAAAGGTCCAGCAGATCTACAGAGGCACCATAAGCTATGCAGACTTTCTTCTAAGTACTGCGTCTCTGTGGTCTTTCAGGTGGATGAAGAGAATATGACCTTAAGGTATAAAATTCCCTTTTTTCATCAAAGAGTACAATGAAAGCAGTTTTTTAAACTTATAAATCAGTTCTTGATAATGGAAAATAGAAGCATCTGATGCATATGAACTTACTTCCAAAAAACATACATTTATTATCTCCTCATTTGACGTGTCTTATTAATTGCACGCGATGGGAGTCGACACTTCTGCATCCAATCAATAATTAATATTAGCACTGTACCTGAAAAATTTATGGGGACATAAAATGATACATATTCAAGTTATGTATCCTGATCCTTTACAGCAGTAAGCCCCTCATAACTCCAGTCTTCTTTCCATTACATAGAGCTGGAAAGGACCTCCAAGGTCTTTCTTCATGGGGTTAGCTGCTTTTACAATCCCATATCATGTGAGCCTATTAAAGAAACAGTGCTGGACAATGACTCCTTCCTTGTGAGTGTCATTTAAATGAAGATATTTTAAAACCCAGTGAACAATTTCATAGATTTCCGATTGATGCTTTTTCATTTCTCAGAATATCTAAAAACATGTTGATCTTTGCGAAGGTTACATGTGCCTTAGGTAAAATTTTGTGGTCATCTTCATGAAGATAATGTCGCTGAGTTAAATGGGGCTGCTCCTGACAAGAGGGTCAGCAGTATCACTACTCTCTTTAGAAAGAGTCAAATACAGCAAATGCTTTTTACAGCTCTTTTAGATTTATTTCAGTTAACCTCAGAGCCACTCGATTAGCTCATCGGGAAGAGAGCAGCTCTTAGGAACTTTGATGACTATTCCAGTGTCGTTTCAGCTCACTGCATAATTCACAACAACACTGCACTGTCCACCACAATCCCTTTTTTTATCCTTTACACATCTGTAGGAAGCCAAACTGTCCTTTGGGCTAGCTGCATTTAATTCAAGCACTTCCAAATGCATTCCGGTTCAACCACAGGCAACTCATCAAGAATTTGGGGGAAGGAGTTTGGAGGGAAAGGTTATTTCAGTTTACTGAGTTTCGTGGGGCTTTGCATTGCATGGATTTGGATGGAAGGGGGGAAGCTGCCCTCCTAAAGTTGTATTCAGACTAATTGCAAAAAGACATGAAAAAAATGAGTTGGTAGCCAGTGTCATATTTGAAAAGCTCTCAGTTTGTTTTCTCCCTGTTTAGGTAAAAAAAAGGTTTCTTTTGTTAGTTCATTCAATTTAAACATTTCCAAATTTTAAAAAGAAATCTCTCTTGAATCTGTGACTGCTGAGCTATGAAATGACTTATGGCGTTATCTGCCAAAAAAGCAGAGAATTAAGAGGACTGAAATAATTTACTGTTTGTTTCACTGCTCAGCTTTGGGTTTTGGTGCTTGTATGTTCATCAGAGGGGAATAATAAAATGCTTCTCTACCTCATTAAATGGGCAACAGCATGGAGAAACAAATGGAATTTTCTTAGCCTCAGTGAACAACAAATATTTAAAAGGAATATTTAACAAAATAAAAATAAAATTTTAGACTGATATTTCCAGATCTCCCCGTGACTTGATCTGGCATATTCTCACTCCTGGACTAGAGCTGGCATTTAAATGGAAGGATGCAGTTTTCGTGGACTACTCACTGGAGGATCTTGGTGCTTCACTCAACACCTCTCGGCATCAAGTCCTAAGTGACAATCAGCCTAATTATCTAATAAACATTGTGTAGCTTCAGCCCTGATGTCTACATGTTTTATTAGTGCAATTGCTAAGCAGTCCCCAGTTGCAGACTATTTTGGGGGGAAAGTAGGGTTGTCTTTTTTTTTTCTGTTTCTCCCAGTGGACAAACATTGCAGAATGCACTTTCAGCCTGTAAGTTGAGAAGTAAATAATCTCACTTAACTCGTTAAAATGAAATGGGCTGACCTTTATCCTATGCCAGTTTTATACCAATAAAACTCCCATAAATTCTCTGAAGCCACTAGCTCATCACTAGGCCTGAGATTAAAAGACTTCAGCCCAAACGACAGGATGCTCAAAGAATTATTGTCAGTTAAGCCCTTGCTTGCTTGTTTACATCTTTTTCTTCACAAATCCACATTTTTAATGATTATTTTTCCAGCAGAATAAATATTGCAATATTACAATGAGAAATGGATATCAGGTCATGAAAGATACTGTTAACTATTTGTGGTGATATTTATTGTGTTAATTAAATGTCTTCCAGTGCTGATCCTGCACGTACACATATGTCTTGGGAACACTAGCTTTCAAATCAACAGCATCACATTTCCAGTGTGAATATGCAAAATGCTTTTAAGAATTATCTTAATGAATTCTGACGTCGTTTCCCTTAAATAAAAATGTCACAAACCCTTTGTAGAAAGAATGTAAATGTGAAGAACTATTTCAATGAATGGGACATGATGAAAAATACTAGAAATTTAGATTGGAGTTTATTGATAGAGGGTGATATTTTTCTCGTGTGGATCTTTCTACTGGAAGTCAGACAAATTCTTAGGTTTGATATGGAGCTGCAAAAAAAATGGAAAATAAATTATTTGAAAGGGTAAACTTTTTTCCAGTTTTGTCCTAGCATAAATCAAAAGGAGCATTATGAAGTTAGCAGAGTCGCTGGTGATTTAAACCGGTATTAGTGAAGGCAAGAGTATGATCCATAATGGAGGTCATGTGGCAGGCAGATTTGATTTGTGAAGGTTAGTGAGATTTTCCTGGATAACACGCTAATAAATAAGAATTGCGAGAGGTTTTTTTTAAGAAAAGTGATTTTAGAATCCAGCTGCCATCTGTGGGCAAAAGGGTTTGCAGAAATTTTTATAAGTTGTTTTTTTTTTTTCAAGGCACAAATTTTATAAAAACAGAAACCTCACTGATTTTTCTTGTAATTTGCCCAAGTGAATCTGTTGCTTATTTTACCCATCTCAGATCAGCACATGGCTCGTGTTGCAGTGCACTGTGGTTAATTATTTAATTAGCCTTCCTGATACATATAAGGAAGATAAAATCCAAAGCAGAGCTCAGACCGTCCTGTGTTCCCAGCTGTTCCCCACCGGTGTCCTGCTTTTATGTGATACCACCCAACACAGAGAGATCCCCACCACTCAGAGAGTCCTGCTTGGCTGGAGGGAAAGCAAAGGTAACTCCATACACCCAAATTCTCCTCAGCAGAAAGTACAGTTGCACCCAAAACAGGCTGGTCTTGGGACAGCACAGAGGTACGTGTTTGAGAGACCTCTTTGGCTTTCAGAGGCATTGAGCTTTGCATCCACCAGCGGCTACAGCAGCACAGGGCAGCATATGGCATCCATACTGCTCCTCCTGGGCAAGCCACATCCTTTCACCACCCTTGTTCTGCAACATCATGGAGGTGCTGGATGGGAGGAGAGATTAGCCCAACTGGGTATGAATAACAAGCAATAAATGTGTCATTATTTACCATTATGCAGATAAAAAGATGCGTGTCCCGATTCGTAACGGACTGCTGCAATGATGATCCATCAAAATGACAGAACAGACGATGTATTCTTGCAGTTGGGGCCGTTGTTTCGGAACACCATCACCACATGCAAACAAACCCACCTGTTAAAAGCAAGAAAATGACTCGTGTTAGTACAGGAACTGACTCTACAATACTACGCTGTTACTGTAATTCTCTTACATGCTTAATTTCAGTTAGAAAGTGGTTCAATTAAAGGGAGAAAAAATAGTAAATTGCCATTAAAATGATGGGCTGCGTAATAGACATTGGAAAAAATTAAAACTATCTTTCCTCCCTTTGTAGCATAAATTGCTAAAGTAGATCTAACTTCTAATTTTAACACCTGTAAATAGTTAATCCTCAAAACAAGTGACTTTCCTGTGCAGAGAAGAGCGCAGTGTGTTTTACCGTAGATTGGAGAGAAAACTGGGAAAAGGATGTGAAAAATGAATATATAGCTTCTTTCTGCAAAGTCAAGTGCAGGGCGATAACATCGTAGAGCGAGCACATTGCCGCTGCAGAAGATGCTCCTCTGTGTACTGTGCGTGGCTAAGGATGACAAGAAAATACCGACCTCGAGTGAATAGTGTAACATTAAAAAGTCCCTTATCTCTTCTCTGTAGCCTCTCAGAGCACTTTGATCTGTGCTGTCCCACTCTCTGCTCAGCTGCAGAGCACATCTGTTAGGGTTAAAGCAAAATGCCAGCTGTCACTCAGTAACCTGTGCCCGCTCCTGCACCCACTGGGGTTCAGCATTTTTTGCTTTCCACAGCAAAAATTGCCCCGGTGTGGACAGGTGGCCAGCAACTGCAAGGTAGCAACTGCTACAAAACTAAGTGGTGTTTTAACATCATCATCTCTGAAGGAAAAAACAACTGGAAGTGATGTGAAAAAGTTGAAGAGGCCAGGGACTGCAAATGTTCTGCTTCAGGGTGTTTAGCTTAGACTATGCAATATTTAAACCCAATGAGGGAAGTCCCTGCTAGGAAAATAACAGCAATTCTGCAAAGACGAGTGCTTTGCATGCAAAATCTGAGTGAGCAACAGGGCATCAACAAGCTGTTGACTCCTCTTCACCTTTTCATGAGCTGGTGTAGTACCCGGTGAAAATACATTATAAAACATAAGCTAAACGAGAGGTGTTGTGTACATCGATGGTATATATGGAGTGCCTGGTAGTGCACACATAGACACTTCAAATATAGGGCATATATAGCATCTTACACACGTGTTCATCGCTCTAAGACAGAGACAGATTGAACAAGGAACACTGCAAAGGCAGAACCACGTGCTTTTACACAATTGCATTCATCATTGAGCAACAGCAGCAACATATTTGTTAATTATTCGACCTGCAGTGCAACATGACAAATGACAAGAGATCCGGTTTGACACAGCTAATGGAAAAAATGTTAAAAGAAATATTAATGCGTGGTATGTGAACTCATTAGAGAGATGCTTTAAAATGCATGAAATGGGGAAAAAATATGTTCCTTAACGAGCAGAGAAATGAAGTCGCTGGTCCTGCCGAGATTGTCGTATATGAACAGCTTCGTATATGCAAGTTGTTTAAGATAATGCTTATATCTTTGTTCAGAACCAGTCGGCAAAGCCACGAATGAAAATCATGCTGCAATTCTGGAAATGAGGTGGTAGCGCACGTTGCAGGGCACGTTAAAGAGGCAGGTTGCTTTTATTAGCAGACTCGTCACAAGATGGGTGCTGAGTTTGTCTTATTTACAGTGAGACACTTTGGGACGATAAATATACCAGTAGAAAGGGTAACATAAATAACAGAAGTTTCAGAAGTATACCTCAATTAAAATATGTTTAGAGTCAGGAAGAAAATCCTAACTTGGGGGGAGGGGTGTGATTTTGTTTCAGAAACAACAAAAATCTCTGCAACAAGAAAATGTTGTTGCTTTGAGATGCAATCTCTTTCCTAGCAGTTTGAGTACTAAGCTTGGTAGGGGAAGAAACCTCTGTACATACAGAAAGGAGGGAAAGTGCCCTCCCATCCTTTGTGACAGGGACACCAGCATCTCAGCCGCATTCCAGCTCATACTTCTCAGACTACATGGGTGCAGCTTTCAAGGCTCTGGCAGCTCTCCTTAGTCAGTAGCAGAATAGCTGAGAAAGATGTTCCCTGGAAAGATGACTTTTTAAATTTCTCCTGTGACTCACTTCCAACAAATCAGCATTTTCTGACAGTAGTTGCATATAATTGCAGTAGTTGCATAATGCAGTAGTTGTGGATGATGGTAGTATATAGGTTTGACTGCAGTGACTCACTAAGTTTCCTATTATTCAGCTGTTGTCTGGAAGGAGGTTCTTGCCAAGAGATTGTGGAGTGTGACTAAGCACGTAAACTACAGCTATGTACCTGTAAATCATCTCTTTTATGGAGTCCTAGAGATTTGTAAGCTTTGTGTAGGGTAAGCGGTTGTGTCTGGGGAGGTGAAGCCTAAGCCAGATGTGGCTAGATACAGAGCCCACCTCAAAGATGGGTAAGGCGAAGTTCTAAACTCTTGTAACATTGACTTTTCCAAGTGAGTCGTGGGTCCAGAGATCATTTGTATGAAAATGTCATGAGGATAGTGAAAGGCCACATTTTTTAGGTTTTTTTTATACCTCCCCCTTAAAACATGAAAGAAAATCAGAGTTTTGATGTTCATTTGATGGAAAATTTTTCTTTTCAAACCTACTGTATTTGGGACAGGAAATCTCAGTCTTGGTTCATCCTATCCACTTCGCAGCTCTCCAGGTTGGTCTCAGGTTTATAGAAGTTAAGAGAAAGGGTTATCAGGAATACCATACCCTACTGATAATGGCAGGTGTTTTCTCCACCTTCCCACCTCCTCAAGTTTCACCCACGCTCCTTTGTGTCCTTCTCCGTCTTGCATTGAGATTCTTTTCACAGTATTTCTTTATTATATACTTTCCATAGACTTTCTTTACTTACAGTTCTTATACCGTCTCCTTTTTGCCATCACTTGCTGCTATTAAACTGCAAGGAATATCTACAAGTACTTCTAGGAATGGTGTTTCTTTCAGACTAAAAGACACATTTGAAAAAGCAGCCTGAAGGGAAGAGATGTTAAAGACCTGACATGACGTGGTCTGCATGTCTGTGAGCTTGACTGTGTGTGTGGAACATGTTTCAGATGAAAGATATGATACACAAGTTCCAAAGATATATGAGAAAATGATCTTTTGTAAGCACCCTAAAACTGGTGTAATAAGAAGAGTCATATTTAAAGTGAAAGCAGTGAAAAAAACCTCAACTGAAATTAGGAGAAGACAACAGAAAAATAATATGATAGTGGGCCTAAATAATTTAGATTAAAAACTGAGAACTAATGAAGACTTCAGGGAGAAAATAAGAATATAGATGAAAGGATCTTTACTGGGAAATGGTGTTTATATTTGAAGTTAAATTCCATTTTCATTTTTATGAAATCATATTTCATATTATAAATCAAGTTTTCATTTTATATCTAGTCCAACCCAGTAAAAAAAAACAATGGAATTGCATCTATCCAAGTGTCAATCTTGGACAGATGAAATCTTGAAAGAATCTTGAGAGCCTGGTGGGCTTCATTCTGACAAGCAGTTTAGTGATTCCAGGTCTCTACAACAGCGTGCAACCAGTACGTTGCTCCAACCCATATGCTCCTGCACCTTATGGCTGCTGCTTGAGTTCTGACTGATGATGTTCTGCTGTTGTAGTTACAGTTGCATGATGAGGAAATGGGCAATTACAGTCCTCCTTTGGAGATCAAGGCCAAGGACGGATGGAGGATTAGATGTGGATTGCTTAGCAATTGTGATAATCGCTGTCCCTGAAGGGAGATGAGTGGCAGGGTTGGTGTAAGGAGAGGGGCTGCTGGAACGCCCAGCGTGTAGGTGGGTCCGAGCAGCACAGGACTGATGACAACAGGGAGCTGGGCAGCGCTGCTACACGTCAAACTAATAGCAGACATTACCAGCAATTTGTCACTTGTTCTGGATTCTCTGCCGTGTTCAGCCCACTCTGTCAAGTTTTGCGTGTTATTGTTTGACATTTCTGCCGCTGGAGCAAATGCAAAGGAAACTGCTGGTTAACTGCAAATGTATTTCCAGAATGAGAGTCTAAAGGGCGGCTACATTCCGGTCACCTGCACAGCCCAGCGGTGTGGAAATTATTAGTAAATAATGTATTCCTCTCTCCGGAATGTGAATCCAATACATCCAGAAGTTCAATTTGCAAAGCAGTGTGGAATGGTGGTGCAGAGGGAAGTCATCTGCTTACATCCATGCCCGTGTAATTTCCCTCACTCTCCTCTTTGGCCCCTTAAATATTCCGGTTGTAGAGGAAGAGAACTAGTTCCGGAGACACGGAGCAGCCTCATCCCAATCGCCCCGTCAGAGGGGTTGGGCTGTTCTGCTGCACAGAAGGGGTTGAATCTTGTTGGGCAGGGCACAAGCTGGACAGCCTGAACACAGCAGCACTGATCAAAGGCTCCTAGGATGGATTTCCCCCCTTCCCTTGTGAACAGCCCCCACGCTGTCACCATTGCTCTGCTTCCCTTTGAAAGGGCTGAATAGTCACAAAGTTTTGAGGTTAAAGATTGAATTTCATTGAATACAAAATGACAACTTTTTAGCTCATATTATCAGTGCGAATAAATCTAAGCATTTTTGTATCAGAATCTTTCCCTGTATGTTTGGGGTTTTTTTTCTCTCTTTGGGACCCGATCAGCTATTCACAGAGTCCTATTCATTGTTCAAAGACAGTTTCCAGTAATATCCTACATTTCCTTTGATTTCTTTCACTCCTTTCTTAAAGCGAAGGTGACTGCTGACAAGCAATTATACACCAGTTGCAGTGAAACAAACACCCTTGATTTATAAATCAGGGAAGCCTACTAAACCCTGCTTGGCAACAGAAGCAGACCTCAATTAAGACGAGATAAAACCAGGAAAGCTGATTTCTGTGATATGGTGATATTACCTGCTTTCTTCTTATGCAAAACAGGCTCTGCAAATACATATCATAGGACAAACAAAATGCATATATAGTAGTGAACAGATACCCTATAGCAGAATACAACAATAATATTTTACAGTGCATCTGATAGCCAGCTGCTCCGAGACTCATATCTTCAAAGCCCTGGGAACAAGGAGGTATTACCATAACAGTCGGTAGCTGATATATAATTTAAATCTATGTAAATTCTTCCCAAGTGATGCTTTGGTTGGAGCAAACTGTGTCCCAGCCCCGCTGCTGAGGTACCGAACAGGCCCATGGGTTTGTGATCTGAAACTGGGATTCCTGGTCTGCCACAGGGAAGACCCGATTGTCTGCACCCGGCAGCTTCTGGAGAGTAATAAAAGAAGCTTTGCTTATGAGTCAGGCTGTTGTTACCTGTAACCTCACTAAGCCCCTCATGGCCAGTGTGAATTTTAGTCAGAGGGAAATTTGACTTGGAGTAGATATAGTCCATTTGTTTATCATGATAGCTATACGTGCATGTGTATATCTAATAGTAAATACTTGATTACGTATGCGTATGCATGCGTCCTCACTAGATATATTAAGAACTTGTGTACGCTATGTTTGTAGATTTAGTTTGATACATACATTTTGGATGCCTCTGTTCAATTACAAGTCACAGCCTTGCAGGATATAAAATTCATTACTATAAAATTATATTGGTGATTTTAAAACTGGCATGATCACCTTTCTGTTAATTACAACTGATTCAACCCCTATTTTTTTCCCCTGTAAAATTGCCTCCTTAATATTCTGGTTCCCTTCTGGAAATGCAATAAATGGGGAAAGGATTTTCTCCACCCAGAGGGAGCCTTCCTTGGCAGCAAACGCAGCAAGTGGCATGAGGAAAGGGACCTTGGATGGGATGTTAGATGATGGGAGCTAAAGGTGCAATGCTCCAGTGATCTGGTTTGATCACCCCAAGAGAAGGCAACACCCAGCACTGAACATCAGTGCGTGCTCTTCACAACTTAGGAAGGAGCTTGTGCTTGAACACAGCCAGGGCAGCAGCTAGTCAGCATTTCAGAGGACCCACCTCCTTCCTTTCACCCCGCAGACAACAGAATGCTAACCTTCTAGCTCTAGTGCCTGAGTTAGACAAGGGAAATTACCGCCATCCCTGCTTATCTGCAGAAAACTTCCCTAATGCTCCTGAATTCTATTAGGGATTTGTTAGGTTAAGCACATGTGAGATTATGAGGTGTTTAGATAATAAGGGGTATATAAATGCAAATTAGATAGTAAATATAGGAGAAAGTAATGAGAAGAGGGTTTCATTGAGCATTAGGTGCTAGATAAATACCTTTTTTCAACAGTCTCTGGGTAAACTGCAGTGACTGTTCACTCCAAGGAGAGAGCCTTTGCAGGGCTTAGGCAAGTGTATGTTTCTGAGTGCTCTCATACAGAAAGAGCTGCAGCGCGTTTATATCCTCACTCCAGAGAGTAACACGTTGTGAATAGTGGCAGATTGCAGACCAGAGAGAGGGATTGGCAGAGGAGAAGATGCGTGAGGCATCGAAATGTCATCATGCATTCGTTATGTGTATGACTTCCAATTAACGTGTAGGCCCTCTCCTCTTAACGGAACAAATGTGTACCTCTAGCGCTACAGAAACCACGCTGTCTAATGCCAGCTTCTCACGTGGTTAGTTTTTCACTCCTGTTTATTGGTTTGATAGCTTGAAAACAAATGTTCTCTTTCTTCCAGTCACGTTCCCGTCTCATTTTTCTAATTGGGAATAGTATTTTTCATTTGCTTTCGTGTTTATTAATCTGGCATTCTTGCTTCCTGGGATTATCCAGATGCCTTGACCTCCCTGCCTGCCACATCTGGGTAGGGAAAGCCCTTTCACTGAGAACTGCTTGTAAGAAAGTTCAGATTAATAGTGAGAGTTCCATAGTTTGGCATTCTTTATTATGTTGGTACTTACAGTAATGAAACAGATTTTCTGGTTCTATATTGAGGGGTTTTTCTGCTATATTCAGATAGTTTTTGCTCATGCAGACAAGATGACTATATCATTTTGACTATTTTGACTTCTTTCTGCCCTAATTATGTAATTACTGTATATCCACCATAAGTTTGCTCCGTCATATAGTTCTGTAAGTACATTTACAGGCTACTCGAGATCTTTTAGTGATTTGAACTCCTGCATTTTTCTTTGCTTTTTATCTCCTGCTGAAGGGCTGTGTCCTAACATTTTTTAATCTTCTTTATGCATAAAGTATAAAAGCTTCATAATGATCACCCTGACTGCTAATGCTGCTGTCATCAGTGCTCTTCTCGTTAGCCCCTTCCCAAGCCCATTTCAGTCAGATTCATTTGTAAATTGTTGTATTATAAAAAAATGATGTTACTTTGTAGCTCACAAAAATAGAGAAAATTGAGGCATTTAGAGTTGATAACATATTGTGGAAAAATTCTCCAACATCTTGTGTTGGTTTCTTGAGTCTATTGTTTACCTCGCTTGCAGAGATGCTCACTATGCAGAGGACACTTATGAACGTCCTTTCTGTGGTGACTTACTGATTGTTTTCATGATGGTAAATGGGTTTGCACAGCTTCCACTAAAAGCAGTGCTCCTCCAGTAAGTTTTATGATGGTTTTTCGGGTCAAGGCTTCTGTTCCTCCTTCAGATATTTGTGCAGAGTTATTGTCTGACGCATAAGCCTATGGCAACGTGCAATATTAATAGTACGGGGTGTAAAATTATAAGTGTATTATTGACATTATGTGAACAGTAACAGCTTGGCCTTTTGTTTTACATGAAAAGCTGCCTTCAGAGTATTAATTGATTGCACTTCATCTATTGCCTATCTAGATTTACACTTCCCTGTGGAAGTATCTTGGCTAAGATCATCTGTACTATCCTATAGTCTGTGCAATACACTATTGTTGTGCCCTATGAACCACGAAATACCCTCATTTAATACCCCAGTTTCCCATCGTACAAGTTTCCTATCAGCAGACACAGGAGTCCTCAGTATTCCTCAGCTGGCCCTCTCAATCCTATTTGCAGCTATTAATACTCTTCCTGTTTTAGCCTGTCACTCACACTTGAGTCCTTCATACATAAAACTTCACATAATTTCTGTAAGAGTGCCTGTACAGGCTGCAGTACTGGATCATTAGTTACTATGAGTGTGGCTCTGGAGAGAGCAGCTATCAGGGGAGCCTTCTCACAGCACAGCCCGTATTGCTCTTGTCAGGCTTCCCGACACAGCTCGGGAGGAAAGACAGCCATATCCAGCAGCAGTTCCACATTATGTATTTCTTACTCACTTCACATAATAGCTCTCAAAAATGTTGTAAATACCTAGCACCTACCATTTTAGTTACGAGTGGTTTTAAAATGTAGTCAGATGTATGCTTTTGAGGCATTCTTTGTCTCATGAATATGTTAATTAGTAAAGAAATAGAATAGCTAACCTGTATTTTAACTGCCTCTTAACCAATTTTTAACCCGCCATTAAATCATGCCCCCCCTCTTTCTTTCTCTGCATGTGTTGCACTTCCCTCTTTGGTGCAGAATAGTATATTGAGGCCACAGGACATTGTCCTTGACCTCCCTATGACTCCTTAATTCCACTGAAATGACTGACTTGTTAACATTCTTTTGTTATTGTTATCCACCACTAAAAAACTAGGATTCAATTCCCTGAGAGTGACATTGGGGGATTATTTCTCTGGAGCTACATTCAGTTATGGTATTAATCCATAGAAGTGCTGCACGTTAGTATTTGGGATCAGTTTGTGACCTGAATAGAAAGTAACCCCTTTCGGGGGGTAACCAGCAGAACAAACTCAGCAGGACGTGGTGGATTCCCTTTGTCCTTGTTTTACCTGCTCTGTCAACATTTCTTTTCCAATGCATTTTCTTCCAGAATTTTCTGTCCCTGGCTTGTGCTTTCTCAGGATGTTCAGTGAGAGGCATCAGCCGGTCTCGGTGCAGCGGGGAAGCTCAGCGTTGCTCTCTGTGTACCTCCATCGTGTTCACAGGGCTCGAATCAGCCTGAGCTTTCCCTGGATCTCAGCCCATCAGATGAAGCAGTTTCTCTTCTCCGCTGCCAGAAGTCAGGCTTTCCCAGTTTCCACTTTTTCCTTGTTCTTCCCCAATTTGTACTTTTTCATTGCCAAAGTCTCTTGGCAACTCAAGATAATGTGCAGCTGAATAGTCTTGCTCTGTTGTTGCAAAAGACGGGCCCTATTAAGTGGTTTGTTTTCGCCTCTGTCACAATTTAGCAGCAGAAAAATTTAAATAGTTTTCAGGATGTTCTTGATTACTGCAGATGGCACTTCTTGCCGTCCAGGAGACATCTCTACAGGCGATAACTGGTTTTTCAAATAACGGTAATAGGGACACAATTCAGACACAAACGAGGTGCCTGCAGGACAAGTCAAGTGAATAATGAAAAGCTGCTAGAACAAGATGACTTGGATAAACAGCTCTCAAGTGGCAGCATTTTCTCCAGATTTTTCTGTGTTTACGTAGAACAGTGGATTTCTTTTTTATTATTATTTCTTTGGAGATGGAAGGTTATGTTATTTTAATATAAATTACTGGTTAAGTGCAGTAACTTTCAAGCTGCTATCCTGTCTATTTAATATTTTGAATGTTCATATTTATTGTTTTAGGCTACTGTACTTTAAAAACATCCAACACATCAAGGGTTTGGTTGGGGTTTTTTTTAAATAGTTGAGCTTATTTAGACTGACAATTTGATTTTGTAGCACTGTATGCTTAAGAGTATGATGTGTAGTTCACCATGCTGATCATCATGCGCTGAGAAGAGGACATATAGCACTTCATTTTCCTAATGAATCGATCATAGCATACAGAACTTTAGAATTGCTAAATAGATAAAGGTAAAATTATAAACACAAATGCCATCTTTGAGGTACTTGAGTGAGTTATGCCCTTTTGAAAATGTTACCTGTAATGGCATCCAGATGTCTACGTGTAGCATTATTCCATTTATCTTGCCGGATGTTGAATATTCACCCTTTTTATAGTTTGAAATTCATCTGGTGCCTTAAACAGCAGACAACTGTGGGCTGTAATCATTCCATTCTACATTTTGAAAAGGTTTTATTTAATTTTACTTAGTGACTGTAATCTTGACATCCTCTTTTTTTTTTTTTGCATTCCTCTTTACTGGACAGCATCAGTGTCTTTGAGGAAAATTATTGTTACTTAGCTTGGTTTTCTGTACCAATGATTCTTTTAGCATCCTTTCTTGAAAATAATTACTACTATATCATTAGAAACATTTAAGTTTCAGTATCAAGGTAGTAATTTCACTTCCTTGTGCTTTTTTTGGCTCTCAGTCTCTACGCATCTGTGGAAGTGTAGAGTGTTCTGCAGATCATTTGCTAAAGTTTAATGCTGCTGCTAACTAGCAGTGCAAAAGAGTACTCTTACCCTGGGAATACTTCATCCCTTTCACCTTTTCCTATTTTTGTGTGGATTTGTGCAAATATGATGAATAGCAATTCAAGAACTGACCAAGTGGGATGTTCTAATTGCATCTCCTCTGTTTTCAAGACTTTTATCTTCCCACATTCCTGCTCTGTTTGAACTGAGTTAAAGTAACGATGGGTCTTAAAGCTCTAAAAAATGTTAATGAATGAGAGAGGCATCTGATGTAATGTAACTGAAGAATACTTCAAGGGCAATAGGTGCAAAACTGGAGGTACGACTCATCTTCTCTGAATTTAGATATCTACACAAAACCTGTGTACCTGTGCAAGTCCTCAGGTCCTTCAAGAGAAGGAAATTGTGCTAATTGTGCAATTGAACTAACCCATTTTATATGCTTGCTCTACGAGAAGATTCACGTAGTACTAGTAGCGATTCCAATAGAACCTATGATGTATATTTTGATTAAAAATGATATTGAGTGTGTGGGTTTTAAATGGTGTCAGCAGAAGCAGCTCAAACCTCTCTAATTAAGGTGACGGGCATTACATTTCCTATGCAAAGGATGAATTGAGACTAACTTCTCTGACAGCTGTGAAACTTTCTTGATATATATGAAAACGATTATGGGATATCCTCAAAATTACTGTATCTAATTTTTTTCTGTGAAACAAATCTTTTTAGAAGAACACTTCTTGGGTTTTAGGTTATCTGGTAAAAGGTTTTTAAATGGTTCCTTAAAATAGAGTTATTTATCTTAGCTAGTTACTTATCTCTAAATGAATTTAGTAACACTAGGTTGCAGTAGTTCTGAGCTTTTCCATAAACCTGACTAATGTGTTGTACAAAGGCTCTCTCGTCCCAGCTGTCCTCTTTCCAAATGGCACCAGTGCCTCTGAACGAGGCACCGAGCAGGTCCTCGGGGAAATTCCTTTCTTTCCGAAAGGAATGGACAGCAAACAAACAAAACAACAGCGTCTTTGCTCAGGCGGCCTGAGGTTTTAATCCTGTGTAAGAAATGAAGGCAGGCAAACTTTTAAATAAACACATTAGTTCTATTAGAAAATATTCTTCAACTTCCATGGAAAATGAAGCAAGAATCGAAGGAATAAAACGGTAGGAAGTTATCAGAAAGCAAGGATATGGACTGTTTATAGGTGGTGTTATGGAAGGGAATGCCTAAAGAGGCAGGAAGAAGAGGGAATTTGGGAGGCATTTTGAGCTGTTCTGTTGCCTGGCAATACAGAGCAGTGCCAGTATGCTCCAAGTGTTTCACGCTGTTCCAGAGCGCCTTAAATTACCCCAAACACACTGGTGAACCTTAAGTTAAAGTTTAAATAAGATTTATGACTTACATTGCATCCCTTCAAATCAAAAGGAATAATAATTAGTACCATTGTGTTTCAATTCCTCATTTTATGTTTATATACAACATATTTAATAACAAAAGAATGAGGGGAAATGATAAAAGTTAAGACTAAATGTTTTACACTTGCATTTCATCAACTAAGGACTGTTGTTCAGGAAAAGTAAGATTTGGAAAGAGAAATTCAGACATTAGTCATGATCTTAGAGTCAATGCTGTTAAAGACTGAAAATTCACATTCTAGTAACCACTTATCTACAGAACCAAGAAGTGAATTTTGCATTGCATATCATCAGCTGAAATTAGGTTCTTTTCTGAGACTTACTGTCTCTTGTCAGGCTCTTTGATATATTGATATATATATCGTGACAGACGGAGGCTTGTGCTACCAGTCTATCTGTTCACATCTGGGTTTTACTGACAGCCATTTACTGCTGCATAATTTTAGCACGGAGCAGCTTAGTGTTCTGGTCAGTCAGGTATCTCCTTACCTTCCAAAAATTACTAATATTTTGCATCTAAGAAATTAGAGGAGGGACTATTTAAGTAAGAAAGTGGAGAGTTTATTGCCAAGAAGGAAGACATGTCATATTTGTTCTTTTTGCTTGTGTAAGCAACTTAAAGCTAGGTATACATCCAAATTTTGCTTTCCTGTTTTGTTTTTTTTAATACAATAAGAACAAAGGTTTAATTTCTGTTGCTCAGTGTCTGCTTAGCCTCCAAAACTAGTTGAAGATGCTTTTACTCAGATAAAAGAAACTCAGAAACATTTCAACTGCCGCTGCTGCTCATCCATAGAAAATCAGGCGGCACCACTTTTCTAGCAAAGCAGAGGAAAGGCGGGGGTATAGAAGTATAAAATGGCACATTCTCTAGGAACTTGATCTCAGTCTTCAGAGAGCAATGAGAGTTTGAGTTTGCAAGCAGAATGAGGCCATCTCTGGGAACAGCAGCCAGCGAGATGCTCAGCATGGGGCCCCGCAGAGACTCGGCCTTACATCGGACAGCGCAGGGACCTGGCGCAGGTGCCTCCCAAGCTCTGCTCGCCGGCCATGCCAGGGCACAAATTAAGGTCATTCTCCTTTGCTTACGAAGATGAATGTTAACTGCTTCTCCCAGCAGAGTTTCACAGAGATGATGCATCAGCCCAGTTCACAGCTGATGGTAAATGACAAGGTATGAGCAGGGAGGGAAGCGTTTTATAGCTGGGTGATGAAGGTGAAATCTGCCTGGCACTCGCATTTCTAGGGACACAGTCACAGTGTTTTCAAGTCCCCAGGAACAGCTTCACAGACAGTGGAGAGATAAAATGAGAGGAGCCTTAAAGTACTGCTTTATGACTTAAAATCTTACATGGGTGAAAATACACGGTAGACAGACCGTGTTTTTTAATTCTGGAATTTCTTCTGTAACCACTTCAGAGAGGAAAAAGCTCTGTGCTCTCCAGTCTGTGTTGATCTTCCCCGCTTGCCTTCATCCTTTACTATCCTTTCATTTTTGAGGGGTTTTTTATAGACTGACTGAACTATATTTTTCTCCAAGCACATGCTGGAGGCTGGTTTTCATTGTGTTCTTGTTCCACTCTCATCCGTTCCCAAATTGGGAACTGTTTGAAATTCCCGTTACTTGGCTATGGGACTTTGGGCTTTTTTTTTTTTTTTTTCTTTTGGCTTACTCTTCGTTATAACCCTAAAAGCACATCTAACCTTGTGGTCAAGAGTGCACTTCTGAGAAGAGCTGGCATCGGGCTTGGCAGCTTTGAAGCAGCTGATGCTCTGAGTTTACAATTGGTGAACAGCTCTGTTTGGCTCCGGTATGATTATCAGGGAGATGCCGTGGAGTATATGTAGAAGCAAAGGTTTTGCATAATACCATGATCATTTTTTGCTCCTGTGACTGAATTTAGACATTTCATGTGGCACTTTAAAATAAAAAATTCTCTAGTGCACTGTTATGGAAACAGAGTTTCCCTTGTTCTTTGCCTGATATTATACTCAGTGATCACTTTTAAGGACATCTGTTGTAGCCATTGCCTAGAAAAAAGAAGTCAGCCATAATAGATGGTGTGTTGTGTACACTTTCAACGAAACTTTAAATATTTATGCTTTCTAATTTATGGTGTGTGCTCTGTTCCTTAAATAAAGAGCTGTCCTCAATATGATCCATCTAGCTCATCCAAAAAAAACCCAAAACAGAGCACTAGCCCAAACAAAACTATCTGATTGTATTGCTATTCCTAGTTTACCCCAGTTCCATACCATTTGAGACATTTCTCCCTTTTGTGATTGCTTAGTGATTGTCTCAAACCACAGCTGAGTAGTAAAAGTAATGATATTTTCTCTGATATTTTCTCCGTGATATGCTCTGGTTCTCTGAGGGCGTGATTGAAATATAGCAACGCCCAACAAGTAACCTCAAATTATCATTGCTATCTTTCTTCTGAACTTAAATGTAGCAGAATGCAGCATAGACAAACAATGAGGACTCCAGGTTTGAATCTGAAATGCAGGTGGAGCTGTACAAATAAAAGGTTTTGTCTGCATCAAGTCTACAGCCAACAGTCTCCCACAGCTTACTTAAAGATCATTCAATAGAATTCTGCTACTTTAGTTTTGCCATTATTTTCTGCAAATCACTGGGACAAAGTTGAAACATTTTGAAATAAAGATCCCACTCTTAAATTCAATAAATTCTGATCTAACCTACTTCCTTTGTTTTCTCCGTGATTAAAATTTAAATATTCCATAACTACAAAATTTGAAAAGAGCATAAGGAGGGTGTATCTGCTGGGAAAACGTGATAGAGTTATCTTTCTCCTCTGTGTTCCCCAAACCAAGGCACCACGCTGGCATGTTTTGTGCGCTTGTGGTCATTGGAGTGAGGGAGTATTTGAGCTTTGCTCATCATTTCTTCACACGTTGCAGGCTTTCTTTTTCCTGGTGCTGGGCACCTGCAGCATCTCCACGTGTGTCCGTGAGTCCCTTGCTGCCGTGTCTTGTCAGCAAGCAGCAGAACCCCTCAAAAGCTGTTCTGCTGTACTTGGCTGGTTACAGACACTGGTGGTGCTCCTTGTACATGTGTCAGCATAGCCCAGATATAAACGTTAAGCTACAGTGCACATGAAGCAGTTGCAAACTACCGTTTGAAGGATCTAAAGAACAAGCAAGTATGACTTTTACTGAATTTATCTATTTTCTTCAAGACAGACTTGCCAAAAGAAACCCTTTTTCTTCAAAGTATTGTTAACAAAGCCACAACAACTTGTGTTTTCTATGAAAGATAATTCATTTTTAAGTTGAGCCAAGCTAAAAAAAAATCAGTGGACTTGATAACAAAAGCAGGATCATGGATATAACTTCTAATGAAGCGTCTCTGTTTACTTTGTGCTCGTTTAAGGGGCCTCTCCTCAATTACGTTTGTTTTTTGTGGCATCTTGCTTAAAAACTGAAGGCTGTACCAAGAGCAAACAATTCCCAAGCACAGCGTAGTGTCACAGACACCTTTGCCTCTCTCCCACATAGCAGCAAATTACAGGGACACTTTTTCCCCCTCCATGGACTTTTAAGTTGAAAAATAATCAGACCCCGCAAGGGCGGAGGATTTTCTCTGCTCAGCAGCCCAGAGAGAGACTTGTTTCTGTTCCCCTAGCGTGTGCTGTCAAGGCTAGGATGTATTTATCCTTCCACCGTGCAGCCCTAATGGACACAAAACATTGGAAGTTTTAATCAGATTCAGTGTTATAGACACTGTATTATCATATTTTGTGTCCAGCTAGAAAAATAATAAGGCTTGCTTGTAAATAGCGCTGTTGTTACATCATGGGCAGGTCTGTGACTCTGCAAAGCTGTGGGAGCTCTGCTGTGGGTGGATGGGAATATGCAACCTTAAGTTTGTAACGGGGTCACTGGCTAAAACGTGTTTTCTGCGTTTGGTGCCTGTAATTGAAGACGCTCTGTATATAAAGGTTTATGCAGAGCAGAAGCTGTGGACTCAGGTCCACTTGATGGACATAGTGACAGGATCTAGACCTGTGCCTTGAGGATCAGCTTTTAGCAGAGTCTGAGGCCAGTGCACTGCGCAGGATGAAGATACTCGTGTTTTCTATGATAGAGTGTTCATAATTATATTTTAATTCCTATGAATATTTAAGGAGTTTTTTTAAAACAAATTGTTGTTCTGTGGGTAGTAAAAGTTCCAATTTACACATGAAGATTTGGCTTAAGATTTGGGTTTGGGCTTCCTTTGGTTTAAAACGAAGAAGGGACTTCTCTGATTTTTCATTTCCAGAGCAGTTGTGCTTTCCTCAGTAATTACATAAATGCTCATTTTTTGCTATGACTTTTGGATTCAGTGTGTGTGCACTATTTTCTCTCTCAAAACTTAATTTATGGCAAAGGAACAGAACTTTAAGACCCAGCACTTTCCTGGGTAAATCTTTTCTATAAAGCATCAACGTAGAGAAAATAATAGGTACAAACTCGAGAGCATCTTTTTGTTGTTGTTTTGTAAGCTATTTCTGTTGTCTCTCATCCACAAGTGGAGTGTCTTTTCCAGGCATCTTTCAAGTCTTAGAGGAGCAGGGCACTTCGTGGTAAAAGTAATGCTTCAGCCTGATTTAGTATCTGCTTTTCGGTAGTATTCACCAGGAGAACTTGAGGAACCAAATAATACAATGATATATCCTGAGTGTAGCTTTTCGCATCTTTATTCAGTAATAAAATATTTGGTTCACTGATAAAGTTTTGTTTTAGGCAATGTCCTGCCAATTATTTTCATTTATTCTGCTATCTATAATCACCTCATTAGCACCATCTGCATTAGGATGGCTATGGTCTAGTGGCTAGAGAGATGTTAGAATGAAGGTTGGACTTGATGATCCTGGTGGTCCTTTCCAACCATTATGATTCTATGATGATACAACTGCTATTCCCTGGATTTGGCTTTCCCTTTTCATTTCTCCTCAGATAAATAATATATTAATGATATTATATATTAATAGGTGATGGGACAATTTCCAACTAGCATCTATCACCTTCTCCTTAATCTATGCTGTAACGTTAGACTTCTCTGCAGCCTTTTTGGTTTCTGCTTTCGTTTCTCATAATCTGGAGGATTTATGTTTTAAAAAGCATTCTGTTTTCATTTAGAGGAGTTATTGAGTCATACGTGCTCAGCTTCATACACCACGCTGAACTCTCCTGAGGGTCTGGCCGTGAACTTTCACAAGAGGAGCTACTGAATGCTCAAGACTTTTAACAGTTCAACTTCATTTATAGGTGGCAAAGCCTTGAAAATCTGTCAGGGCTAAGTGGATTCAGAATGAAATTGGAGACCGCTTCAGAAATGAAATCTTTCCAGAGTTGAAATTCCTGTTGACCAGTAGTTTAAAAGGAACTAAAACTTTACTAAAACTTGAACTTCAGGACTTAAGTCAGACTTTAACAACTAGAGAAGGCCAGTTGGAAGGTGGGAATTATTTTATCTGTCTGTTCTGGTGCTCTTTTACCTTTGTACAGCTGAGGTACTAACTAGCTGAGGGCAGGGACGGCGTGCGGGTCTTAGTTAGCCTTGGGTCTGATTCAGTCTGGCAATTAATTCAGGCTGGTACGTTCCTAAAGCCCTGAGCAGTTTGGGGAATCTGGCCTACAATGACCAAGTGTCACTTCTAGTATTCTTGCATTTCTTCGTGTGGCAGTGAAGGTAGAAATTACATTGTCCCACTTATCTTGGAAATATAGATGAGACTTTGAGCACACACAGAGAGTTTCCCCATTTCTTGATTAGAAACCCTACATGAATTTTACATGTATCATGTCTTCTTTCTTCTTTTCTAGAGCTAGTAAATTACTGTCATCACGGATTTGTTGATGTGGTGCCAGCATGAGAGTGTTTGGCTCTTTTTTAGCTGTCTGTATGTAAACCAGTAACTTGTAATTACTTTAGAGAGTGCCTTTAGGAAATAAGGAAACGACACTTATGCATTCATATGGCCTGTTTTAGAAAGAAGTTGGAGGCATCATGCAACTGCCCTGTTGGAACAGATGTATCTGGTATGCAAAATGTCCATGCCACATGTGGGCTAGCTATGAAGGAAAATTAAAATTTTAATCAAAGTCTCTATGCATTTCCAAAGTATTAAACGGCAGATTGTTAGGCGTGTAAGTAGGTCACACGTTGTGTTGAGCGATTGTGCTTTGTCCTTAGCCATCTGGCAACATGAATCAACGTCAGCTGGATGCAAATATAACACTGCAAAGGTGACCTTGGTAACAGGATTGGTCCACTGAGCTGAGACTACAGGAGGGTTACCTGCAAACACAAGAATACTTTAAGGGAAAAGCCAAAAGTAAGATTTCCTGATTTTAGGAAACCTTACCAGCCACCTCTACCAGTTGGGTCGTCTGCTGTTTGTCAGTGGTAGCTACGTTTAGTTTCAAGTCGGGGATTGCTGCGATCACTACATGCGTACTTACGATTCAGTGAATGACTGAGTACTCACTGAAATTCAGAGTGGGTATAAATGAGGCCAGAGACACCAACTAAAAGCTAAAATGGTTAATTATGGTAAATTGCTGCTAAGAAGAGAGATTCCAGATAGTATCCAAGGATGTGTTTTTGAGGAAAGTATCCAAGGATGTGTTTTTGAGGAAACTTAGCTTTTTCAGCACTAGCTTTCAAAAGTCTCTGAAGTTTAATCCAGCAGATGGAAAATACTTGTAGCTCAGTTGGAATGTCACTATCAAGACAAATTTGACTGTGAGTTTTAAACCTGTGGGTCTGAAATCTAAAATCAATAGAAAATTCCAAAAGGAAAGCAATGCATAATAAAACTTTCCTGTGTTGTTTCCACCTCAAAACAGTACCGCATTTGTCATGCGTTAAAGGCTTTGCTGGAGTGCACACTTAGCTTTGCATTTTCCCACCTTACTTTAGGTGTCAATGTTTGAAATCTTTGGCTTAAGCATCTTTCAGAGTGACATGTCTGCGAGACAAAGTTAGACTCCAGTTCTGATGGTTCCCAGTCCTGTTTTGAAACCACAAATCCCACAAAGGAGTTTTGTGGTCTACTCAAGTTTTCCTAGTTGACTGCATTAACAATGAAGTCAGAGTTTCCCTTGTACGGAGATCCAAAAAAAGGGGAAAGGCAAATTTATGGATTTCCAGGTTCCATGCTATCTACAAAATGGATTTAACATATGCCAAACCTACAGCAAAGAAGTTCACTCCTACATTGTCCTGAACAGAAGCAGCATTTTTCTTCCTAAACAAAGGAAACACCACGAAGCGTGGAAACCATCAGGTTTCCTCAGCCTGCCTTCCTCGCGTTATGACTCATGCGGTTAAAAACACTGCTACAGAATGAGAATACAATGCTCTTGTCTGCACACAAACACGCTAATTTGAAATGTGTGTTTATATATTGTGAACTAATTGACTTCAAAATTCAGGGTTATTTGGTTTCTGCAGTTATGGCTAGGCCCTACTGGAGTTTCCAGCTATCATTATTATTATTATTATTATTATTATTATTTCTGAAAGCATTTTATGGGCACATAGAATCTACTCTTCTTGCACAGTAGATGTATCAAACTACATTTATTTCTGTGTCTGTAGTATTAAAGCAAAGCAAACTGCTGCTTACGCGTTGTGTGAAGCTGTTATAAGCTGGTCAGGATGGGAGCGGGCGTTAGCCCGATGTTTATACCTGCCCACAATAAAGAACGTCTCAAGCCAGGGTGTAAGAAGTTGTGATACTTTCAGTTGACTTTCAGTTGTTTGAGGATGAGAATTTGTCTTGCATTAGGATAGGAGAAATAGCAACGTTGAAATATAGGACGTCCTCATAATCTAAGGTGATTATTGTCCACTAAAGAGCACTTTTTTCAACATATAGGGAAAAAAATCGGCTTTAGCACTCAAACTGTTAAGAAGTACATTCATCTCAATTACTGCATCTCAAAGAAAGGTTGCAGTAACTCCTTCCATACATCCACAATGGATATGTGAAAAGTATAACATCCGATTGTGCTTTAAGCTAATTTTCTTTTTTATTTTATAGAATATTATAAATTGACCTACGACTACAGGCTGCCTTGGGTATATCTAGATTTGGCATCAGTGTACAGCATAAGTTATTTTTAGATGTGAAATATCCTTGCATCCACAAAGAGTGTGGTTATTCACTTGGTATAAATGCGCTAGGGAAATAAGTAATTTTAGTGCTTTTAAGTGGTTTGCAGTCATCTTTTTTCACTTTATTGGATTGAAATCTTTTTCCAGTACTTGTGAACTGTTCAGTTGGGTGAGTCTGTTTCTAATTGATCTCCAAGTCAGACATAGCAATGTGATCTCTGAGCTCCTATTCATGCATCTGGTTTCATTTCAAAGATATCATTTCAAAGTCTTACAGTAACTTCATTAAGGATTTCATTGGACCCAAGATGGACTCATGGTCCCTCCTGAAATGGTGAATTCTTACAGTGCTTTCTAAAGACCTGTATGAATGGCAGATGTTTGAATCAGTGCAGCAGCAGCAGCCATTGCATAGGATATTACTGGATTCTAGCACAAATTCATGAAGTTGGATCTCTGCAGAGACTCTTGTTACAGATTCATATTCAGAGCAGAACTTAAAACTCCTTAAAGCCAATAGTTGTAAGTGCACGCTTCCATGTAAGCACTCGCTTATAGCACTAACAGAAACCGAAGGGAAAAATCATTTCCTAATAGTGTTAGAGACTTCTGGAGCAAATGAAATTGTTTCCACATCAGGCAAAAATGAGCAGGCATTCCGAATGCCAGACAACATCTGTAACACCTGGAGATTGAAGATGGGGAATATTTCTGATCATCCTTGTGCAGATGCATTCTCAATAGCTTCCCAGAACCTATGAATTTTGTAGGTTTAGATAATATTTACAAACCAATTGAGTCTAACTTTTAATTAAGAAAGTTAATTGGAAAATGTCTTTAGAAATTAGTTTTCTCCCCTGACATACTGTAAATAAATAAGCTATGTCAAAAAACAAGATGAAGATAAACGAAAGACTGTTTCAAGCTTTCCAAGAGCAGGAACTGTTTAGTCCTCTAAACAACAAAAGTACATTTAATCAACACATGCATTAATATTTATATTTGTTTTATCATTATTAATTTGATTGTATTCTTTTAATGAGCAACACAGATAAAATAAGTGCTATTGCAAATATTTGCTTGCATTCATGTCACTTCCCATTAGTTCTGCATTTCATCAGTGGTTAGTGCTGTGGAGCAGCCTCAAAACTGACCCCAGCTGAGGCAGCTCCTCAGAGCCCTGGGAAAACTGTCCTTTAAACAGCTTCAGATTTGCAGAGCTTGGATGTGCCCCAGGGGGGAAGTAATTGCCCACTGTCACTTCACAATTCCCTTTCGTAAGGGTATCAGCACTGCTGGTTTTATTGGCTTTCTGGGCGTGTTGGACTACTTGAATAAATGAGGTTGAAGGGAACCAAGGCGTTGCTGTTTGGTCAGACTTCACAGGCAGTGTATAGAAGCGATCTCATTCTTTGATCGCCTCGAGAACCGTGTGCTGAGTCAGCTGAGCGAGATAAGTGACCCCCAGCTTTCTTCTTATTTGTGGTCCTGCCTCTTAATGTAAATTCCAGTTGGCAGCAGATTACATGAGTGCACTTTCTTAATTTAAGCTGCCGCAACTAGCAAGCAGATACGCAATTTGCTCAGCCATGCCTGCAAGAATGGCACAGTCTTGAGGAGAGGAGAGGAGGAGGATTGCTGGGGATACTGTCTGCTTTAGCTACACCCATTTAAGTTACCCGTACATTTGAACTGAAGCCCTCCTTCTGAAAAAATCTGGAGAAAAATTTGAAATATGACAAGAGTACTTTAGCCTCCTTTTATTTTGCAGATACAGTAGGACTCCATCTCTTTGAGAAATGCTGGTGTTCATGAATTTGCAATAGCTCAGTGCAGGAGCAGAGACCCTGAAATGCTCGGTTCTGTGTGGGCCTCTCCCAGAAAGACAGTCCCTGCCCTACTTGCTTCTTGAACAGTTTTCAACCAGATGAATTATGTAAATATTTGAGCAAGAATTAAACACTTGTGTTATGAAAGACAACTTGAAGTACTTCTTTCTTATTAAACCTAGTGAATGTACATTCAGCATGATTATTACATTAATTATACACTTATTTTTTTGCAATGTGATCAGTATCTCCAAGCGCTGTTTTTTAAAAAAAAATCTAACTAAGAAATTACATACTGGAATAGCTGTTTGAGTAAGTATCTTTTGGGATGTCAAAGAAAATGCTAGTAACAAATTTAGGCACTTTTAAAAATCCACTCTCTTCTGAAGTTGTAGATTTTCAGTCTTGGCTTTATAAAGCATTGAGATTATTTTTGTTTGCCTTTTAAGTCTTGTAAGACTCAATGCAACACTTTAAAACATAGTAGCCTGGCATCAGTCATCATTTAGCCCGGTGAATAAAGAGTTCTTGCACTTATTTCTGGTTTGAGAATTGTACTTGCTGGCTCACAACTGGTACAGCTTTGGTCCAGATCTTCTTAGAATTGCTTCTGAATGTTACTGCTCCGAGATAAGCGTCCCTGTAGCTTTTGAGAATTCAGAATCTGCCAGACTGACATTTATTAATGTTCTCTTTCGTAACATTTACTGATCAGAGTTTAAAATGTATCCAGGTGTACAATGCTTAGGCAATTGTGTAGCTTATCTGGGCACAAAAAGTAAAAGCTTTCCAGGAGGCTGTAAAAGAGATGTATCTTGGTCTCACCAAGGCTTTGCTGGACTTGGTGCAAATAATGTAAGCTCTGAAGACATGCCTGTTCTGAAGCCTGCAGGGTTGCTTCCTAGAGGGTTTTTACCTCTGCACATCCTAAACTCAGACTTCTTGGTGGAAATGCAGTTCAGGCTGCGATTGATTAGATTGCCTAAGCAGAGTCTAAGCAGATTTTAGCCTTTTGCAGTGGGAATGAGGGAAAGATTTTTGGAGAAGGAAAAAAAAAAAAACCAGAGTCACTAGCAAGCAAAAGTAATTCACAGTCTTCTGCAATTGCATCTTTTGGTTTATGAGGTATTGCGCTGCCCTTCTCCTTATCCTCTGGAAATCTGGTACTATAACGGGGCCCAGTGAGTCCAGCTTTTGTGGGAAAGCTGCAGTTCAGATAGAGGCTCAAATAGCAGGAATATGCATGCTCAGGAGCAATGTACTGAAAGCATTGGGTGGAATCTTCCACAATCCAAGACCACTCCACTATATCCATTTTTCTTAGCTGTTCCCATGCTTGTGTACTTTCCTGACTTAGCTGTGTTCCACAAGTGAAAGAATTGGCCTGTATCTACCCAGTGCAATCAGTTGAAAATACTTTTGTATAGCCCTGACAACCAACAAAAGTGTGGGCGGGTTAGGTCAAACCCAGATGCCACCTGCAGATATCCCCTTGGCGCACAACTGAAGTATTATTCTCTTCAAGGCCGGAAAGGGCTGGAATTGAGACAGAAAGGCTTGGGTGGTCCTCAAATCTAGTGTGCCAAGAGTTCCAGCCTGCTGTGCTCTTGGTTCCTCAGGCTGGAGATAAGAACCACAGTTAAACCGTTCTCCACTTCATAATGGTGAGAAGACAAATCTTAGCAAGTGTCTACTTTTCCTTCATCACCTGACCTCACTTTGGCCATTTTGTCCTTGCTTAGAGTAGCTGTTTTTATGAACCTCAGAAAGAGGTGGTAAGTCTAGATGTAGTCCACCAGATGAGTCAATAACACACAGGGTTTCTAGCTAATTTTTCAGGCTTATATGCTGTTGTAACAGGAAATCCATGATTTTAATTAGCAATAAATAGGAAATAGTCTGCTATGAATTGATCTTAAACAGGTACTGCTATACTAAATTAGTTCAAAATAAGCAGGATTTTCCATTGAGCAAATTGATATTAAGGCATCTTGAGTTTATTAGCAGCAGCTACGTTATCCATCTGAGGCTACCTAGGGTTTCCGAAAAGAATGAAGCTGAAATTCTGTTCTTAGACACAAACAGGTGAGCTTATCATCGCGTACAGAGCACTGGGACAGAAGGGACGTCCCCCATGTAGTCATTTGAAGTACTGATTGGCTTATGTACTGCGTCCTACGAAACAAATGGAACTAATACCCATTTGTCAAAAAACTTTTCTGTTTGTTTATTTCAAAATCATTTAACGTTTAACAAAATTTTGGGAGATAAACGTTTTCTTGATGTGGTGTTTGTGTGAAAGATCCTTTTATCTGACACTTCATTAGGAAAAGAATTTGGATTTTGACCATTCTTAGGAAATAAATCTCCTTTTCATGCAGGGAAAGCTGTGCAATCTGCTATATTTAACACCGAAAAGGACCTAAAATTGCCTAAGCTGTCATGCTTGCTCTGTAAGAAAGACAAGACTATGCTATTGCTTTCAGATTCTAATAGTATTAAAATTTGAGCTAATAACTTGCATTTCATACGTTTGTGTAGCTGGGAGAGTTGAGACCTTAGCAATGAAATGACTTATGGAAAGTTGCAAAGGAAATCGGTTTGTCAGATAAGATGACTGAACTGTTTCATTTGTATGAGGTGTTAAATCAATGAGATGCCCATTTGCCTGATGCTTATCTCAATTTCACTGGCATTTGCTCATAGTCATTTCAGAGATGTTGGTATCAAATTGAATATATACTGGTGTGATTTAGAATGGCTTTTGGGGATAGGAAAAGAATTTTCTTTAATTTGCAATCTTCCCAATTCGAGTATAATTTATGGAAAAGCAATTTCTGCCTCACCACCAAGATCACAGGACTTGGTCCTTTGCATCCCCTGAAGATCATTTGCTTACAAAGTCCATGTATTAACACTGAAACAATCAACTAATGTGGTACACGTGCTAAACGGGGGCAATGAGTACGTTTCACTGAAAAGCTTTTGGGCTTTACTCTTTGACCTGCTTACGGACAGAGGGAAGACTGAGCCATCACAGAGTACTGCTGCAGGCTGTGTTCGTACAGAAGTAACTTAACTAGGTTAGCCAGTGCTTAACTAGGCATCAGACGGGTAGTTCCAGTTTGGGGTACTATATAATTTATCTTAAAATAATGCATTGTGTGGACAGAAGCTATTTTTAAGATGGAGCTAAGCTGATTTCTCTTTGGTTTTGGTTCACCTGAGAAAGCAAAGGTCCCTCCCACTCATCCTTTCAAACCTAAAAGTCACAAAGATGTATATATGTGTATGTGTAAGAACATATTCTTCTTACACACACATATATACATCTTTGTGACACTTGAGCTTTAAAGGGTGAGTGAGAATTCAGCATTGCTTGACATGAGATATTGAGATACTTATTCTGTATCAAAGGAGTATTTGAATGTGGGATCTAGACAGACTGAGTCTTTATGAGAAGAAAAGTGTTCCTGGTAACATAGATTATTGCAAAAAGTCTTTGACAGCTTCATGCTCTCCAATGATACAACAGGTTTGTGAACACTGATTGTTTTCTGTATAGGAGCCTTGGTACTCAGACAAGAATCCAGCTTTACAGTAATGAGACCATTATAGGACAGCTGAAAAGGCTTCATTATCATTTCAGAAAGAAGTAGTTCCGAAAGCTCTTGGTGGCTATGTCAGCATGGCCAGTGAAAGAACTCCTGAATTTAGTTATTGTAGTGCTTACTGAATAAGAGCAAAAAATCATCCTGCCCAGTAAAAATCCAATCTTCTTCTGTATTCCTTTCTTTGTTTAGCCCACTCCTAATGGTAATCTAAGTCTCTTTGATTCTTTCAGTCCCTTTAGCTGACCAGATTGGAATGCGTTCTCTCATAACTGGACCCTCAAATAATCTGTCGCCAACCTGCTGTTCTGGGTTAGCTACAGCAGTACTGACTCCCTTGGCATTCTTTCCATTTTTAAAATAATTTTGACTTCTTTATGATGAGTAGTTGATTCACAGGACTTGCCTGACTGCCTCTCAGACTAAGGCAATTTGCCAAATGCATCCAGGGAGCGGGGAGTGAACTTTTAATGTACTCTGACTGTTACCAGTAGCAAAATTCAGACTGATTTAAGTGGAGCAAGCCCGTGTCCTGAATGAGTAAGTCTTTGAGACTTTCAGTTCAAGTCATCCATTGAGACAATCGTAGAATCTTGTCAGCATCATTACCACAGTGTGTTAACTCTTCGTGCTTGACTAGAGGAACAGAAACTCTGGATAAAGAGTCCCAGCTTGGACTTTTTCTACCTAACTTTCATTAAATTAATGGAAATATGTTTCTGAGAAATAAATTCTATTCTCTCAATCTTTATCTAGCTTGCAAGCTAATAAATGTTATCCTACATACAATAAAGGCAATAGACAAAACGTTTTGTACCTACAGAACTTCGGTGATACTCTGCCTGGAGCTTGCATTGACGTTTGGGAGCTTTATTTTGGGTGGTTTTCTTGAGCTGGTAAATACATATTCTGACTTAATCTTCTGGCACTTATAGAGCTGTTGTATAATAGTAGTTGGGTTTTCAAAAAGAGTATGACTACAGTAATCAAGAGGAAACAGGAATGGAAATGTACTTTTCTTGCCCAGGATGAGAAATAGGAGTGCATACAAAGGCTGTTCTTGCTGCAGTTGCATTGTGTAAGGGAATTTAAGGGTGACGTTGCATAGTGATGGGTTTCACTCACGTTGCTTCACTGGCACGCAGCAGAATTGATCTGAATTGGTTTTACCATTTCTCTGAGTGAGATCAAAGCCAGGACCATTCTCTTCCTCCTGCGTTTCTTCCTCCGTCCATCTACTTCACAGTCAGCCTCAGATCAATTAATATTCAAACCTGCCTATGCCTTGTCTTTGTGATGGGGCTGTGGAGGATCTTTTCTGATCCAGGGAAGGTGAGAATTTCACAAGATTTCTCAAGTTTCAAAATGTGAATACAAGTTGCTACTCTAAATGTTTTTTGTGCTGTTTCTGTGTTACCATGAGCTAAATTTTGTCCTAAGTGTCTGTCTGTGCAGCCTTGCTGTAGATCACACCCATGGGAAAGCATGCCCTCTATCCCTTCTGCTCCTTTTTTTTCCCCTTGGTTTTGCAATTCCATTTTCTGTTCGTAGACACCTATATAAAAAGAACACTCTTCTGTAAAATACACCTGGCACGTTATTTTGAGGATGAACTCTACAACCCATAACAGAGCTGGAAACAAATTTTGAGGAGTTATGGCTTAGTCATTTAGGCCAGAGCTTCTTACATAAAGACAAAAAACTTTTGCTTGGTCTATTGATTAAATAATGGCCAGTATAAACTGTTTTCCAAATGGTTTGGTTTTCCCCCTCAGTTTAGTGGCCTGTGAGCATTGCTTACTTCTTAGTCAGCTGGCAAGAGTTTCAGGAGAAATGTGTCACCCAGTTGCCACCAGTGAAGAGGTATCTTGTAACTAGCTGAGCGCTTGTTAAGAGCAGTACAGTAAAGAGAAGGAGCTAAGCATGAATGTCTCATTTCTAAAAATCCTAAGTCACTTGTGCCATTGCTTAACAGTTTCTCATTTCCCCTCAAACAGCTTTTAAAAATGTTTTCTTCTTTCTTTAACATAGTGATTTTGGGCTGCCGTGGTCTCGGAAGACGCCCTAAGCGTGTGCCAAAGGCAGAGCCAGCAGCAACACGTGTTAAGTTGCTGAGTAACTGAGAGAGGTCTAAGTTAAGAGAACTAAATGATGTGCTGTGAGGCAGCTCATGTGGACAAGCAGTACTCCTGTTTTCTTCTCCCTGATACATTCCACTTTTCTTCACTGGATTTTTAAAGGTTCATAAAAGAGAACTGTAAAGAATAGGGTATTAAGAGTATTTGATTGGAGGTGTTAGGTCAGCACAATTTAATTGTGGTGAATGACAAGATTCTCTGGTGAATGACAAGATTCTGTGCCACATTTCCATGCGCTGGCAAGAATATAGATCTGGACTAATTGTGGCAGTAATTCTGTATAGTAACGTCACAATAAATGGGAACACAACACAGCTTTTCACAACCAGATGTAGCCTTTTTTTGCAGGCTTTTGCACAGGTGAGGACACATTCGGGATCATCAGATAGACTAGGATATATTCAACTGCAATATTTTAAAAGCTTAAACTTGCACTGGATTTATTTCTGGACTCTGATGTCTGGTGCCTAGAAAACTACTGGGAAACCAGCAGTAGGTAGACATGGACTTTGAATATTAGCTAGTGTTTTAACACTTCCCCCTGTCATTGCTGTTCTGCAGTCTAGTTCCCATGTGTGTCTTCTCTAAAATGTTGTCTCAGCACTAATAAAAGCAAAGATTTGGCTGCTGAGTTACGATTTGGGGAAGCATATGTATTTTCTGTGTTGTATTATCTCTGCGTTAGAGATTTCACAAAGAGCTGCTTAATAGGATGTCTGTACATACAGAAAGATGCTTCTCACACTAGAATCACTGGGGATTTTAAAGACCAGGTAATTATGACAACTACAGTCACAGCCATCAGAATAGCAAAGAGCTTGAAATTCAGTGTTTGTTTTAATACTTGTGTTTCCCTCTGACTTTCTCTTTCTTACGCTGCAAGACAATGCCTGGAGCTCCAAAACTAGCGAGCCCCCCTGTGGTAAATACACGTGCACAATATCTAACGTATGTCTGCGACACGAGCGTCACTGGGATCGGGAGTATCCTCGTGGTGCAAGTGCACAGACTATATTGTTAAAAGCTCTTAAACAAGACAGGTTTTGAGTGGTGCGTACCCTCCTCAGAGCTGAGTAGTTGGATCTCGTAACCTTGTGATTTCCTGTCGCTGTGGAACTCATGCTATCCAGATATCTCTGCCACTTTTAGTGGACTGTGTTTTGATAAATAATCAAAGGGAAAAACCTCCATTTGATTAAGTAGAGGGGGGTTTTGTTACCATTTTTGGATGTTGCTCTTTTTTTGACATGTTTTCTTATTTTGAGCCTGATGTTCATCCTCCAGGTAGGTAAAATCTGCATATTGGCAAAGGCGTGCCTGCTTTGCAGGCCCAAAACCCGGCGGGCGAGCAGCAGCCAGTACATCCCCGCAGTCACCTGCAGGCAAGGTAGACACGCGTTTTCACAAACCAAGATGTGTCCTATAACAGGGAGGCTGGCTAAAAACGGTGCCAAAAATAAGTAAAAGTAGTAACGTTGCACAAACTACAGAATTTTGCAAGAGGGTGCTCAGTAGCGTTTTTCAAGACCGGTTTTAAGGGAATTTTTAATCAAATCTTAACCTGCTTTCAGTAGTTCCAAGCCTCATTGAAGTAACTAGGCCAACATCCACAGTAACAAAATGTTTGTGTGCTGCAAACATACATGTAATTTTGTAAAAATTGCCGATTTTAAGTAAGGCACTTTATCTGATTTGTCTGTCAGTGGGAGCACGAAAGCAGCGAAGTGTATAGATCAAAGGGAGAGAAAAATGAAGTGCATCAGGAGAAGTGATAAGGAACTACGCAAAACAAAGTAGCTTTCTTTTTGCACTTTACATTTCACTTTCTGGCTGCTACATTTTTTCTGCTACGAACTGTCACCTTCTGCTTCCTCAGCTAATAGTTTAGATTCATTTTGCATGTCAGAATGGTGCAAGCGACCGCAATCAGTGGCACCCATTTCCTGACCATCTTATACGCGACATGTATCTTCTAACACCATTTGTGTCAGTGTTAATGCAGTAGCTTTACAGCCCGCTGCTACCAAGGTGAGCAAGAGTTCAAGGAGAAAACAAATAAAATGGTTTCGTTCATTCGTTGCAACACAATATAAGAAGGTGGCAAAAGTTCCTTTACACAGAATTTCAATCAAATCCAGCCACGCTGTTAGCTAATTATCTATATTTTTTTTTTGCCTGCCATTGTGACTCAATTAGAAGGCATTTATGGACCTGCATGAAAGTAAAACGAGGACACAGTGCTCAAACATGTTGTTCTGCTTCTTCACCCATTACCAAGGAAGTGACTCAATAATTATATTCAGTTTAAGAAAATGCCTTGAGAGGAAATGTTTTGTAACAAATTTTTAAAGTACTACTTCCGTTATTAAGCTGTTTAATCTTTAAGTATTACATGAGAAACTTCTATTTTGTGCTATTATCTGTTTCTATTTCTTTTTAAAGGTTTCAATTTTCAGTTCCATTTGTAAGCAACCTGACAGCTAAGGCAAAATACAGTTTCCCTCAGTGAATTTGCATGCAGTTATTCTGTGGCTGTCTCTTACCTAGCATCACCATATTACACTGGTCCAGCTCTGGCTCCTGGACAATGTAAATTCAATACTATCTTGAATATGTGCTAGAGTATAAAATACATGATGTGAGGACTGTCAAGGTTTTAGTGGCACCAGCTGTATCATAAAAGAACTGTGATTTAACTTCTACAAACAGAACCAAATTCAGCGATATACTCATGCAATTACTACCCATATGAAGCAGTAAATCACTGAAATAACACTTGTTTTAGAGGAAAACAAGACAGTGACCACAATAATTCAATACAACAGAGAATGACACATACTGCAGCCACGTGAAAATGGCATGGCACCATTGTTTAAAGGCTGCACTTAGCAAGAACCAAGAAGTCACCCCTGTCTTCAGTTCCTGGCTATAATTTTATAGCCATCTTCTAGTAACTGAACAAACTGAAAAACCTGGGTCTTTTTGGTTGCTTCTGGATTACCTTCAGGACTTCTCCAATGCAGACCTTAGACCTCTTCAAGAGAGAGTTTAAGTTCAGGGTGCTCAGAGTGGGTGTGTGATGAACCACAGCTATCCCAGTGAGTCAGCTGCCTGCAGGACTGTCTGCAGCCAGTGCTGTCTGCAGGACATCAGGGTCTTCTAGGTAGATGGGACAATCTGACAAGCCTGCTTCTCTTTTGAACTATCAAACCAAAGTTTCAGCCCAAGAAATAAACGCCAACCGAGGACGCAGGCGAGTGAACAGTACCAGCATCTCCAACAGCAGCATGTCCCACCCCTTGTTCTGCTCAGGCACTCGTGCAAGGCTGACTCAAAGGGAATGGTCTGTCTGGTGAAGGAGCAGCACCGCTCTTGTAAGCACTTGGTGATGTCCTTGAAGGTTTTCCATCCAAACCGCACTGAGTTCATGGGATTAGGCATGACTGCAGTCTGAGGCCTTCCTGCTGCGATGACCAGAGCCATTTCTTCAAGCACATACGTAGGTGGCATGGCTGATGCTCATTTTCTCCTTCAGACACATGCTTCTTTCCCCCTCCCGGAAAAACAGTGACAATTCCTGTGATGTGCGTAAGCTGCAACTTCCGACTAAACCTGCATCTCCCACGTAACACAGTTGAAATACTGTCCTCTTTTAGTACAGAGTGACAGGTTGTGATAAATAGACTGGTTTCTCTGACTAACGTGTACCTAGTCAAATATTAATGAGCCAGCACACAGAAGCATGAAGTAATCTTTTGTTTTTCATTAAATGCATAGATTAAAGAGATGTTATTTTACTGTAACGCACAGCATTATGTCATTTCAGCTTAGCGTAACTGTTAATCACATCAAATTGAAATGATCCTTGGTTTTGTTTTAAAGAGCATAGAAGAACAAGAAGTAGAGGAAAAACAGAAGTAGAAATGGAATATGAGACTGTAGTGAAAGTGAGTGAAACATTCCCCTTTTTATCTAGTAATGCTAATGTTGTTTTCATTTTACATGTCAAAACTAAGTCAGGAGCGCCCACAATTTATTGCCTGGTGGTTCTTCTGAAATCTTTGAGCAATTAAAGCCCTGATTATTATCTGCTAGCTGCATAACATTTGCTGCCACTGACCATTACATCCTTTTTATACCGTGAAAGCAATTAGCGGCTTCTTCAAATCATACCCCACCCCATTGTCTCCCTGCCTGTTTTATTTATTGCTGCTTTTGCCCCACCTCAGCGCAGTGGTCAGGGGCTGTGTGTAACAGCATGATTGTACAAGCTTTCTTTCCACAGCCCTTTGGGTCATCAGAATATCCTCTGTTCTCTGCTCACAGTAGCTGCAGTACTCTCAGATCAGAAAACCAGGCACTATGAAATGTCTCTCTGAAGAGGTAAAGAAGATTGATGCTGGGGGGAGGACACGGGGGTAGGAATCGAGAGCATCTGAATGTAGAGGTATGAGATGGGGAAGGGTGTTGAAGGTAGGAATTCTGGGTACCTCTGAGGATCAAGCTTACCAAGCAGATAAATTAAGGATTTGTCATCTGGGACACCAGAGTATGGGATAAAGAAAGGATTAACCAGGGCATCAGAGCAGGAGGAAAAATTGGGGGACAAAGAGAAAGAATTTGTGAATGTGAATCAGTAAAACAGGATTAGCGAAGCCTAAAGGGGAAGATTGAGAGGTAAGAGAGTGAGTTTTTCAGGGAGGAGGAAGGGAACAGAAGAATACGGGGGAAGGCAGGCAAAGCCTGGAAGAAAGATGAAGATGTAGATTAAAGTAAACAGGTTTTTTTTTTCATTGCTTTATGGAAGGGCTGATGAATTAATTATTATTTCAGGGGTATCTCTGCTATCAGGAGACATGATTATGTATAAGCGAACTTCCTGAAACCTCCTGTAAATACAGCAATGCCAGGAGGTCTTGAGCTTTCACTCTCTAGTGGGTAGCAATAAGCCACACACCTTTGTCACTGAATCAGTGAATCTTGCATTGTATTTTTATTTAATATTTCTCCTTCTACTGCTTTCTTCTGGAATGCTTTGATATGCTTTGCTCGTCTTTGAGGAGAGAACCGCCATGGCTTCTCAGGGAGGACTGTATTTGGTAACAAAACCTGCCTTTCTGCTGCAGTTACCTGGAGGCAAAGGATTTCGGTTAATTGCCAGGCAGGCAGTGTTTGCTTTTCAGTGTCCTTGGGCTCAACTCATGTGTGCAAGAGTAAAAGAAGCCTTCCAGAGAGAGCTGCAGCTCCTCCTTGCTACAGAGCATCCTTCTGTGGCTTTTCACCACCCCACACAAGGTCTCAACAGTTGTTCTGTAATTCATAGTCCTTCCTAATGACAACCAAGGTTCAGTTTTGGGGACAGCTCCTCTCCCAGTCTGTGTGGTGCTGGTACGGGTGTTTGCAGCGATGCACCTTCAGCAGTGGTGAAGGTGCCTACTCACTGCATGCGCTGTTCTGCTCCCTGGCCAGCATCAGGGGGGTGGTTCCTTGTGCTTTCCCCTGGGTTGCTCTATCAGCCTGTCGAGGGCTTTTTGTTTGTTTGGTCTTTAAATACTTCTCATGGATGCTTCTATGGACTTGTAGTGGCAAGAGAGAAGGAACCAACTCTGTATGTTTGATCTCTGCCTTGCACAATGCAGGCTGACTTCTATACTGAAGTGCTACGTAAGTTTGATTTCCAAAGTGTGGCTATAACTTGTTTTGCCAGGCTTTTTTGCTGTGAATCACCTGTCTCTGCCCACATGGACACCAACATATTCTTCACGTATCTCTACATATCATTACATGCTTATGGTTTATTTAAATGTTTTTATCGTTGCAAAATAAGTGGTTGTTTCTTCAAACACTTGCTAAAAAGGCCACAATTCTAAATATTGTTTAGTTCCCTCATTGTGGTAAGGTTAGAGATTAAAACTGCTGGGTGGGGCCTTGATTTAATGAATATTGTTTTCCTCTTGGACACAGGCAAGGCAACCAAAAGTGTCCATTTCCTGAGCAAAGTCGGTGTGACAAAAGAAAGTAGAGCTCACAATGAATATGTTGGTACCTTGACAGTATTCAAAGGAGTGACTTGCTGAAGATGGCAAAATTAAATTGGCAATTGCTCACTAGGGAACGGGGATTTCTTTGTCGTTTGTGTTTAAGTGTCACGAGAATATTGATTTATCTTCCTGAGGGATGTTCTGTCTTCCTTTCCTGAAAAGCAGGAGGATAGGAATAGAGCTGAGCTGCCTTGAAACAGCTCAGTGAATATTTGAAAAAACAGCAGTACTTGTTTCATACATCACTTACATTTTAATATGATGCCAACCTCAAGTCATCTGCCTGGGTCAAATTAGGATATCTTGAGAGGATGATGGGGACCTGAGCAAATCCAATTGGTCCTGCACAGTTAGATGGAAATCAGACCCCAGAGAAGAACCTCCAGTGGCATCACGTAACTATTTATGACACCATTGGAGTTATTCTTCCCTTTGCTTTGTCCTGCTCTCAGGACTTCAGCCTCATAGATTGTGTAAAGGAAATGGTGTTAGGAGAAGCTACACATGGTGGAATTACCATTCAGGGTACCCTACCCGTGCATCAAAACTGGGAAACAAAATGGATTAGCCCCGAGTATGCAGGGAGCTCCAAACTAGGGTCACAGAACCCATCGCCCCAAGATTCGCCTCGCTCCAAAGCAAATATAAGGATGACGGGAGGAAACCTCTGTTTCTTTTTATTCCACCTGTTCCTGCCCTAAGCTCTCACTGCAGCATCCACAGGGGAAGGTGTTTTGAATGCTTTGAAGTACCTGGGTAGGAGGAGGGCAGGCCATGCACAAGGAAGGAGTCAATGTTTCCTGCAGGCCAAAAAACGAGTGTCTCGGCTCTCACTCTGATGTAAGAAACAACTGGCTTTGGGCCGAACAAAACTAATGACCTTTGAGAATATTTCTATGCAGGAGAGGCATGTAATCCTTCTAAGCCATGATAACAGCTGTGCAGAAATCTAGAGAAATGACCTAAATTTACAACTTCATTCAGGAACTGTCTGAATCCACTAGTGACTAAATGTTTACCATCTAGAGGAGGAACTTGCACCTAGTTAACAGTTAGGGTTATCAGCAGCAGAAACCTCAGATAAAGTTTTTGAGACTGAAAAACAGAATGTGGACTTACATGTCTGGTCTGAACATGCAGCTCGTTTTTATTCCACGTAAAATGGCTTTTCCGCTGGGCCATTTTGGATGGGTAGAGATGGCTTGTGAGAGCTCTAAAAAGTAGCACCTAAAAGCTTCTGATGCACTTTCCTCATCCTTTAAGCTGTGTTTCAAACGAACACTTAAGTGCATGGTAGAGTTTTTCAGGGGGGCTCCAGCCATATGTAGCTGTGGTGTAGAATCAAGCCGGCATTTTTTCTACACCTGGATTGTTTGGAAGTCTTTTGACAGCTGTTGCACACAACCAGAATTCTGCACGGTGCGATGTCAGCCTCCACGTTTAATTACTGTATGGCCTGTGGGAATGATATTGCATGTGGTAGCTCACATTCTGACAGCTTTATTTTCACAAAGTAGGTGTTAAAGCCTGCATAAAACATACAGCGTGGAGCTCATAGGGCAAATTATGTCACAACTTGCTGATGCTGAAGGTTAGTATTTCTTGAAACTATTAGTATATACAATAACTTATCTATGGCTCTTCTTGAGATTATTAGTATATTTAGAAGTGCCTGTTTGATCAGTTGTATTCTGCGGGGTGTTATGTAGGTGGGTGAGATTTCAGTGTAGTATTTTCACTTCTAAAATGCTCCTTTCTGCTGAAAATTCTGTAGGTTCAGTTTTCAGAGCTGAGATGGGGTTTCAGGAATCAGTATTCCTGATAGGATTGATGGCCTTGGCAGCAATTAAATACTTCCCTGTACTTTTAGTAATGCACCTTAGAGCACACAGCTTGGATGCTGCTGGAGTTGAGGTGTGATAGATACGTGAGCCTGTGATGCTATGTAGCATGAAAATTGTAGAAGCTCCTGGGAACGATAACTCACTGTCAGTCTTTTTCTCGGGGAATCATTGTAATTCTGAGCAGGGGCTCACACTCTCCATGGCATAATGTAATAAATTCTGTAGTAACTTCTCCCCAATTCCACGTCAGTGTTCACGTCTCCTCTTGGCCTGGAGTACCCTCCACTCCCATTTGTATTCAGACAGACACTACTGTGGCTCCCGCTTGAAAATACTAATTGATTAAAAATTAATTCAATTTTTTAAATGATTACTTAGCTTTTTTACTTTTAAAGTGATTTTTTTTTTTTTTTTTAAAGACTGGGGTTAATTTCTTGTATTATCAGCTGCCCTTTAATGGTTGTGACTCCCTCATAGGCAGATTTAGTTCAGTGATATCAGCCATGTTTGAGGATTTTACATAGGCCAAGATCCTCTCCATTGACTGCTGCAGGAATTGATAGAGTGTGAAAAAGCAATAAGCCGGCTCCCACGTCCAGATCTTTCATGTGAAATAGGTGTCTGTTTGCCCATCCAGTCACCAGTAAAGTAGAGGGTACATATTGTAAATATGAAAGTTGCCTGCTGGGAAGTGGAAGTATTCTGTACCCTGCCGTATTCCTTTTTGAAACGTTTTCTGGGCCAGTAAGTAAGCTTCACCACCCAACCTGCCCAGGGTGATCATCTGTTATAGGTGCCCACCACAACAATGTCCATTTTCCTGTCCAATTCTGTCACTACCCAGAGACTTTCAGCAGGTCCCTCTCTTACAATATGCTGGAGACCAGAAAAAAAAAAAGATCTTTGATAACTGTCTCACCAAAGACCCTCTTTGTACCTGTCCTCCCTGAACAACCGGTGCCTTTTGTATGAATATTTCAGTAATGTGAATTTTTATACAAAATCAGTGCTTATGCCAGTGAAGTCATTATTTTGATTTACTTAAAAATAACCAGATGCCTTCCCTTTTTCCCCGTTCTGTGAGTATATGCATCCAGAAGCACACAGACGCCTCGTAAGAGGATTGACTCAGTATTCACCCGTTTCCCTTTAATAACCACTTGTTAGTATTAGTAGGAGCACTTTTTCAATAAACACGCATATAATAGAAGATATTTTTTAGTGTCTTTTGTAAGAGTCACATATGGAGTGCAGGATACAGACGTTAGGAAATCTCACAGTGGCTAGGCTGAATGTTAAAGGAGATACCTTTTTTGTTACACACAGAAGTGCAAACTGCTATTGTCTCGAGGTGAAGACAGCTGAATTAACACACTGAAAGTTGACTGCCCCGTGCTCGGCCTTTTCTTACATTAAAGTACACTTCAGCGTAGGGTAGAGGAGACAGCACGGTGCAACAGCTCGGTAACTGCTGCGGAGCATGCAGAGAAGGCTGACAGACAGCGAGCTGCTGCCGTTTGTCTGACTTTAAAGCCTCATCGTGTTCAGGTAGGACCACCCCCACCAGCCAAGCTTTTCCACACAGAACAGCTGCTTTATTTTTTTCTAATTTCTATGGCAGGAAGGCAGCTCAGCTCACACAATCAACTGCATGTTACCTTTGACTCCTCGCTCACGCTGCAGGCGTAGAGAATTTGGGATAAAACACCTATCAATTAATGGCTGCACTTTTAAAACTAATCCCTCTTCCCCTCACGGCAGCTGCTGAGGATGTGCTGTGTGCCTCTGGCAGACACCAGCATGAACCAGCTGCACTGGTACAAATGCCGTGTTGTAGTTTCAGTGCATCAGTGAGGCAAAATGTGAGCAGACAAGAGAAATTCAGTTGTCCTAAGATCTGTTCTGCAAAGACAACAAGACTTAAAAGAGTGGGTTGAAGCCTTCTTGGAGAGCCTAGAGCCACACCAGCAGGAGAGGGAGACAGCTGTATAGACCAGATGTTCCTCTGCAACCAGCCCCCCTCTAACTTCTAAAAGAGTGGCTAAACTATTTAAATTTCCCAACCACATTTACCTTGCATTTGTCAATGATCCTGTTGCAGAATCTTCTTAATCAGCTATCCTTTGGGTTATATATGATGCTGTCCTTCCGTGGCATTAATCACTGGAGTTCTTTTCTTTTTTTTTTGTCTGGAAACAATCATAACCGTACGATCAGAAAACGAAGGCACTGAAAATGCAACACTGCCAATTAAACACGGGGATAACGGCTTGTGGCTTTGGTAGCCTGCGTTAACATGTGACAAGGCAGAATAGTAAACTGAGAAAGAGTTCTCCTGTGAATTCCATGCCCCCATTATCTCTCCTCCTTTATCCGAAGGGCTGAGGAAACCTTTTTTGTTAGCCAAGACAGCTTGGTGCTTCAGCTTAATTTTCATTGCATAATTTTAAATACAGATTGTGTCTACAGTGCTGCAATTAATGGATAGCCTAAAGACTTATTATTTCAAACTAATTGATATGTAAGAAAGTTTAAATAACATAAGTGATAAGAAATTTTTAGGAATAACTTCTGTAGCTAACTCAGAATAATCTTTTTACTACATAGAGTAGCAGATGACTTCATTATTCACTCACCATCACTAAACCTAATGCCTGTCTGTATTTCTGTGGTTCTAAATACATTTCCATGAGATGGGGGAAAGACAACATTTTATAGTCATTGTTCTAAAAAGCTTTTTTGCAAGTTAATGATCTCATTCATTTCTGATACTTGTCTACCATCATTTGGAATACTCCCAAAATTCAAGATAAGTATCTGTTACCCTCAACAAAAACATGTACTCTAGACATACTTTAAATAGGGCTTTAAGCCAAGCAACTAATATTTTTAAAGTATTCTTTTGCTTCCTCAAATAACTTGATCACTAATGAAAGGCCTTTATTTTTTTAGTGTTCATTAAACTTATCTTCAACTAGATTGTGATCAGAATTGGCAGCAGAGAATACGCTGTAGAGTTGTAAGACCTCTCAAGAACTTTTTAATGTTTTTGGAAGGTGTCAAGTACCAAAGTAATAATAGAACAGTGATAGAGCATTAGAAAAATAACTCCTTATAATGGAAAGAGGTTTTGTTCTACTGCCAGTTGTTTTTTTTTCTTAAATAAGGTTTTGCATGATACAAAACTTTTCAAGATAGAAGCTACCAATAGTGATACACATAAATGAAATCAGATTAAAAACAAACTGGAGTTCGAAGGAGATCATATCACACATTTTGATGGTATGCCTCTCAGTGGAAAAAAAAGCCAAGGACTTAGTGAAGTTCCATGAGATTCATCTTAGTTCAGGCTTGACCCTCTGGTGAACTAAACTTTGATGAACTGTATTAATTTCAGAAGGAAAGAAGCCAGGGACTAAATCCAGCCCACGGTGATGTCAGTAGAAAAGCTCACTCTTCTGTAGTCGCCTTGAGCTCTGGATGAGGCCCCAGTGTGCCCTCTGCGTGCTGCGGCCCACTGAGACTGGTGAGGAAGGGAGGTACCAAAGGAACCGATTCTCTATGTATTTTAAGCTGTAGTATCCCTTATTTTCCTGTCTCTGCTGGCTTCTAGGAAATTTGCATATCCCTTTTCCTGGCAGCAGGAAGGTCTGACCACAAAACTCAACCGTGCTATTGGCAATATTATTAAGAGATCTGTTCAAGAGGACTTTTAAGATGTCTGTCTACATGGCAAGATGAAAAGCATACCATGGTGCTGACTTAAACACACAGGTGCTATGACACACACATTTTCTCTCAGTGGACGTACTCCACCACACTTGAGAAGCGCTGACCTCAGGATCTGTGCTAGCTGGTTGGGCCACAGCATGGTCAGGATGGTAGTCCTTCACCTATAAGAAGCATTGAGATGGCAAAACACCTTGTCTCCACATGTCTGTCAAAGCAGGCTTGGATTTTAAGCAGCAGCCTGGTCCTGTTTCCTAGACTCTGCCATGCTTTACAGTTTCTTTAAATTGCTGAGATAAGACAGTTGAAAATCCCGAACCTCTGAAACACGGATTTTGCGCTTCTCCTGTGTGAGCCAGATTAGATTCGGATTTCAGGTGGGGAAGGAGAGAGCACTTTGTGCCTTTTGGTGCCAGTGGTTGCTTTGTTTGACCTGGTTAGTTTGTGCCTGCACTGACATGGTCACCGGTACTGTAGATCCAAACCCCATCACAGTCAATCACTGCCTTCTTGTAGACTTCAGTGAACTCTGGGTACCTTTAAGAGGCATGAGTTCAAGCTACTCTGCGCAACAGCGGGACGGACTTTGTCCTGTTTATCCAGCTTTATGAAGTTACCTTATATGTCAGTTTTTGCATGGCGGGATGCTCGCTGAACATCAGAACTAAAGTTTTCTGCATGGTTCATTTAAACTTGATGGGTAATGAGAGAGTTGACTGAGTTTGCAGTAGTCAGCGTTAATATGACCTTTGGAAAAAATGTTTAAATAAAAAAACAACTGAACTGAAATATTAATCCCATGAACTTAATCATGAGGATGGCTCCATTAACCTCCCATTGCACAGTATTACTTAATCCAGTAATAGCTGTAGAGACAAGAACAGGAGGGTTTTTTCCTTTTAAGTTCATTGTAGTATCGGGAAGTAAAAACCTTCAGGCTATTTTTAATTAGGTTGAACCTTTGGGCAGTGCCATTCTTACTATAAACCCTGAAGTTTTTAAGAGTTGCAGTTAAAATTCCACACTAATTTTGCTTCTCAAGTAAGAAAAGAAAAGCGTGTTGTGTAATACAGCATAAAACAAGGAGGAGTGGTGGATATATGGATAAAATAATGGTGGAAGTAGAGAAATGTGAAGATAATAGTAATATATAAACACAGAGCAACCGTAAACAGTATCAGACTCTGTATCCATGTAGCAACGATACAGCTCCATTTGATGTTCATTAAAGAATAATGAACATATACATCAATACATAAATTTGAACCAAGTCCCAATTTTTTGTTATTGTTAAACTCAGCCTCAAAACTTTCCTGACACTTGGAAGTACAAAGGCCAAAATATGGACCCATCCTTCCTGAAAGATGGAAAACAAGACACAGTAGCTCTGTCCCTGCTGTTAAACTTGTGCCGGGCCCTCCATGGATCTTTTTCATTAGCTTGTTATGGTAGAAAATAATGGCTTGGTCACTAAATGGGCTTATCATTTGGGGAGAGTCAATGCACACCTCTGCTAATAGCAAAGAGGAAGCCACATTCATGTTGTTAATGAGTTAGGAAATATTTAGGAATAGCCTTCGTTGTTACAAGGCATTACAGAACTGCAACTGCTTGAAAAGGTTTTCAAAGAAACTTCTGAGGCTTTGATCTTTATTCAGAGCGTGCTTGCTTTCTAGTCTAAAAACATTCATTTTTAACAGGATATTAACAGAAGGACTGACTGCTCAGTAATTTTCCGAGCAGACTTTTCAATGTGGCTCCATCCTGCAGAGCTTTCTGATGTGAAGAGCTATAGTCAGTGCGAGGTAAACTTCAAAGTGCAGCATAAGGATTTATCAGTGTGATTATTTTGCGAACTAATGATGGCTTACTTCTAAACCTCCGCACAGTTCCCTGACAGTTATCAATGACATGGAAATTATAGCGAGCATGTACCTTAAGAAACGTGCTGTCTGCAGGTACACAGACCTCAGGGTATGTTGGGAGCTCTTGTTACTCGAAACAGGCTTGAGAGTCGGGGCTGAGTGGGGAGGGCAGAGCAGTGAAAGCAGGTGCCAGACTTAATCACAGGATGACTCTGTTCCCCTTCCGTTGAGTAGCACTGTGATGCCACTAGAGGCAGACAAAGTGATTATTTATTTCCTTTCAATTGTCGTATTTGGGAAGAAATCTCTGTGCTTGGAGGGAATTTTCTGCGATACTGATGGGACCTGTTAGAGATGTCCTGCCAAGACACAGGCAATGCTGTAATTATCTGTTAGCAAGGTGGATGTGAGAGTCTGAAAAACACTTTGTTGAACTATTCAGAGTTCAGTTTAGGCAAGGATCCAAAAGCAGTAGTGTGGGCTTCATCACATTTTTTTCAAATCTGTACTTCATCAGCTTCTGAGCCCTCACACAGGAGGCCTTAAGCACCTGAAGCTTTCTTTTCTTGTCTCTCTCCTCTTTCAAAAATAGCCAGAATCTCTTGCTCTGTGGGACAGCACCACTTTTAAGCAAAACACATTATACATAAAGTGACCCCACGGATTCCAGGGCCCCCTGGAGACATCCTGCTCCACTGCTATGGTGCTGCACAGCTCTCAGAGTCCTGCGTTCTCCGGTCCGCCCGGGATTTGAAATATTTCTGGAATATATTGTGGCTGTTATAACCTCAAGATGTCATTTAAAAGGAGTTTCCAAGGGACTGTTATGACCTCTTGAGCTGAGAATTACAATGCTGCTACTCTTCTTCCGAGGCCTGGGCTGCTGGACAGTCAGCTGCCTGTTTACAGGGTGCCTCGGAGGCATCGTGGAAGTAGAAAGAAAATAACTCATTAGAAGGTAATGGATGCACTGATTTTTTTGTTGTTGTTTTGAAGACAGTATCCAAAATATGAGAGGCGCTTCATAAAAGGACCAGTTAAGAAGCTCTATTTGAGCTGTGTCACTAGAGTTATTTACCCTGGATCCACCCCAATAAACTAGGGGCAGTATCTGATGATAGATAAGATTTCAGTGGAGTTTCTGTGGATTTACTGCATTGAAACTGAGCAGATTCTCTTTTGCGTACAGTGAGGCGAACTTACACCAGTGATAATGAGAAAGAGCAGAATCTAGCCTTAAAGTGTTACCCATGTTCATAGAGAGGGGATTTTTTTTCCCATTCCTACTAGCTCAGATTATCTTTATTCATATGCATTGTGAGATGCATAGGTCATGTAAGTATAGAGTCATCAAAAAAACACTTGCCAGCTTAAGAAAGCATTTCATCCACGAAAGGCAACAATTACACAAGATAGTCATCAGAAAGAAGAGTGATTCCAAGTATACAGCTCACAAGGCGCAGAGCAGGGCTTTGCATGAGAATAAATGGTTGCACTGATGAAGAAATGGGAAACAAAAGTTACAGTGAAGAAAAGCCTCCCAGGGAATTCAGTACAAGCTTTCTCTTTAAAGCAAGTGCAGGAGATCTGAAATTGCTACTACTAATACAACTACCAGGAGGAAAAGATCACGGGGTTAGGCTTTTGCTGTAAGGAGCTTCTCTAACTCAAAAGTTTTGAGCAGAGGTACAGTACAGGTGCATGTGTATAGAATACACGGATAGTCTGGGCAACACTAGTGGGCACCTCATTGCTCAAGCGTTTATTTTTCAGTTAGCCCTTGGAATTGATGTTGGTTTACTGTACAGAAAGAAAATATGTGTTTCTTTACGAGAGTTTTAAAATCTAGGAGCCCGGGAGCTAGGTTTCTTCACAGTTAATAAAGGTGGAGACACAGACTGATGAAGGCCCTAAGGTTACAGTCCAATGCCTTGAGACAGCAGGTATTAAAGGACTCATTTGCGTGGGGACTTGAGCATCAGAGAGGCAGAGCAAGTCATCTTCGCTTTAATAGGAAGAGACAGGGAGCTGAAACATGCAAGTTAACAGGGCAAGTCGAACGGGGAGTATATGAATAAGGGAAGGTAACAGTTTCTAGACTATTGTGACGTGCTTCGGGTGTTACAGTGATATTTCCAACTCCATCTTGGGGCAATTGCTGAAGGAGAGTATCTGGACTGTGCAACCTGTTGACACAGGAAGGCAGGGGTGGCACTAGTGGATCAGTAAAAAATACAGAAACTCCAGAGCAAGTGCCCCTGGTCTCAGGAATAGCATGGAGACCTTGTGGGGTGGGAAGATTGGCTTAGTGTGTTAGACCTTGTGTGAAGGACCAGGAGAGCTTCATCTGGGAGAAAAAAGGTGTGGGGTGGGACTGGCGGAGAGAAAGTCCTGGAGCTGGTCATCTCTGTCATGGTCTGAAAAGTAACCATTATTTGAAAATGCAGTGATGGGCATGGTCTGAGACTGAGATGTCATTGTGTGAGGACAGGGATCATTAACGGAAGCTTCCCAGTCAGTGTAAAGCCATTTCCCACACCAGCTGTCGTTCACTAGTGCAGTGCTGTTCCCTGCGCCGTCCCCGATACCGAGTGCCCTTATGGTTTCTTTAATGACTCCGTGCTTCAGCATTTTGAGATAAAACCTCAGCTACGTGACCAGTTCATGGCACGCTTCGCTATATTGTCTACGAGTTGCTTTGTTAAGCCCAAATGTGAACATGGTGGCATGTTCCTTTTTGCACTTGCTTTCAGTCACTGGGAGAAAAAGAAAAAGAGAACATTTAGGTGCTCGCTGTACATGTAGAGTTGTTAACTCCTTTCCCTGGCCTACATAAACAGCTTCCTAGTAAGCCACATTTCCCAGCTGCTTTCTTTGGGCCATTCTTCCAGATGGCAGAGGTGGGTACATCACTTTTGGGAAGGTCCTGCAGACCTTTTTGTCCTGCAGACAAATTCCTCACACACATCACCCTCACCTCAAGTCACCATCTTGTGCAGCCCCCCATAGCACACTGAGTGCTGCAGAGGGACTGTGGCCTTGAGGACAACTAAGCAGTGGTTACCCCTTTGCCTTCCCAGCAGAAATCTGCTTAGTGGAGGGAATAACATGGTCCTTAATAAGAAACGCCTTCTGTTTCCAATTAAACAAGAATTGCTGCCTGTAAATCACTTGATCCCTGAGCTCTGTTCCTCAATTTTACTCTCCCTGTTATTGAGCCTCCGTCTGCTTTTAACAATTCTTGCTACTCATGTGTCTTTTAATGCTGTATCCCTCCAGAATGGCTTTCTAATTAAGTAAGCCCTGAAAATGAAAAGCAGCAGAACAGCAGCTTGCCTGCTCTCTGCACCCTTAATCTGGGAGACCTCTATGTGCTATTTTGGAAGCTAAATTGAGGTCACTGACATTATGCATATTTGTTGTCCGATGCAGTCTTAAAAGCCCCAAATCCTCTATGCAAAATGCTCTTTAGGCACATGGGTCAAGCATTTTCAGGAATAAAACGAAGCATTTGGAGCTTTAATAGATTTAGAGAAACAGGAGTGAGAAATGGGCCACAATCTCAGAGCAGTATTTCTGTTGCTTTTGCTGGCCAGCAAGAAGATCAGTGCCGCTGGTATTAGCAAAACAAACCCTTGCAGTGACATGTGAAAGGGAAACGGGAGCTTTGCTCAACAGAAATATCCCTCAGAGGCTGCAGTCCCCCTTCTGTTACCGGCCGTGTAGCGACCAGTTACTGCCTCTTGTCAAAATATATCCTGCTGAAATTGCACAGAAGAACTGAATGCGGCTGAGTTTCTCATCAGTAGGACAAAAAGAGCAGGTACTGTTTAGTGGAATGAAATATTATACTGCCACAGTAATTAAAGATACAAACTACTATCACATTTCAACTGGTGAATAAATACAGTAACCAAATACTCCCCCACCCCAGTTCTCACGTTTGGAATCAGAACTTAAAAATTGTGAAAATCCTTTTAAAAGCTTGATAATGAAGAGTTTGCTGTTGGAAATGTCAGAGGTTGTTGGCGATACCAAATTGTTCAGTTCTCAGCGTGCATTTTCACCTGGATTGTTGAGCCAGGATATTTGGATTATTTTTCATTCATAATTCACTGCATCATTCAGGGAAAGAACGAGTGTGATCAGGGAAACAAAGTATTTATGAATAATGCAAAATAAGATTGATTTAAAAGGAGAGAGAAAAGAAACACAAAACTCAAAAAACTATCCTTACAGAAAATGTGCAAGAATGGAATGAATGGAAGATCTGAGACTTTAAAAAGGTCATTTGGAATCACATCAGATTTTTGCATCAAAACAAATATAGCCATAATGGATGTTTTTGAATCAACAAAATTGCATTTGGGTGGGTTTCCTTTACCAAAATGTGTAACTAGTTGTATTTCTTTCATACATAACTTTCTCAAACCATTTTCACTTGAAGATTAATTCTTTAGATGCTTTTTAAGTAGCGACCCTTCCATTACTTTTTAGTTGAAAATACATTTTTTTTAAAATGTGAGCTGGAATGAATCCCAGGCAGTGTGGAAGTGGGTTGGGTTTGCCTCTGGCTTGGGATCTTACATCAGGAGAACGGTGCTGCGCGGTCACATGGCTGTGCAGACCAAGCGTGCGGTATCTCAAGCTGTATGGGGAAGGAAGAGAAGGGAATGTTGTTTGGAAAACACTTCCGAAATGTCACTTTTAAGGTACAGCGGGAAGGAGCAGAAGTGTTCACATTAACAGCTTCAAAGGTGCTGCTGCGGCAGGAAGGGAGGTGGGTTGGACGTGTCTTCCCCCACAATTTCCCTTTCCCTTGGGCTGCCAAAGTGAGGAGGAGGAGGTCGGATGGAAGCGGCGCTGTGTATCGGCCAGCTGCGTATCCGCCGCTTGTCTTCAAGCCATGGCGGCTGGCTGTGGGGTGGAGGCAGTGGACTTCCACAAGGCACCGGCAACAGCACCAGCCCACGGAGGCATTCCCAAATTCCCCATGTGTGTGTGAGGTAGGGTCATGGTTTAGTCCAGTGGTTGTTCTTAATGCACACAGTAAGGTCTTTGCTCCCGATGCCTGAGGTCCTAGATGTGGTTGCCATTTATGTCTGTGCAGATACCTACTCTCTGTCACTTGAGCTACTGCAAAACTTTTCTTAACTCTACATCTGAAACTTCATTATTAGGTTCTTATACCTCATTAGCACAGCTTGTTTGCTTTCCACAGTTATTTTAAAACAGTGGAAAAAAACAGGTTCTGCAGCAGGAAGGAGAGATGAGATGTATTTCGGGTAGTGAGAAGGGAGAGGAGTTCAGTGTCTGAAGCTTAAACTCAGGGACAGATAATACGAAACACCGTAAATGTGGAATAATTAAGGATTAAGGGGGTTAACTTTCTTTTCTTTTTTTTTAATTCTCTATTTTTTTTTAACCTAAACACTCCATGCGAACTTCAGCCCTCCTGGTAACTTGTGTTGGCGGCATGTTGCGTTTTTCATGTGATCATTTTATTTTTGTTCTTGGTAGAAACAGAAGTTCATTAGATCACATTGCAAGTATGCAGAAGTCTACAGGGGCTTGATCAAGATAGTCTAAAACCACAGTTTCTGCTTCTGTAATTCTTTATTGATCACAGTTACTGTTTTTAATGCTCTGGTTGCTATTTTAATGCTATGTTACGCTATGTTATTTTGGGAGGTTTAGTAGTAATAGCAGCTAGGTATAAATGCTATGAATGGTTTTAATAATACCATCCATTTCCTTGTCTGAGTACGTTTTCCTTGCTTTAAGCTGAATGACCATCTTCATTTTCTCCTCCCACATTCCAGGGAAGGGTTGCTGAGGCCTTTCTCTGAATGATGACCCTTTTTGGAAAGCAGTGGTAGCCAAGGATGCCAAAGAGCCCTTTGAATTGGGAGGGAATGTGAGCTGATCAGCTGGGCAGCTGGCTGGCCGCCAGGACCTCTGCTCACGTAAAGCCCCACTCATGTTCTGTCCCTGCGGCCATGTTGGTTGTAGTTGGGGTTCAAAGGATGTGGTGGCATTCATCCAGGGCTTTAGGGTGCGTGAGCCCAAGCCCCTTGGACACCCACACTGCCTAAGGGTTAGCTGAAGTCAGCGGGGCCCCTCAGGCACGACTTCCCTGCGGAAACCCTTGTGGGGTGTAGCTCACAGAGGTAGGACAGTCACAATCAAAGCCTCACTCTATCTACTGTTATTTTGAGCAGGATAGCTCAGCCTGCTCCAAGCCTGTGCTAGTGTATGTCTAGTTTGATAAGTGATCACATAAATGGAGGGGAGGAGAGCCATTTCAAACCAGAGGCAGCCGAGGACAGCACCTCCCGAGCTTTGATCCCTTCCTGTGCTTAATTTCTCTCCTTTTTCTCTAACTTGGGGATAGTAATACTGATACTTACCCATTTGGTAAAGCTGATGTATCAGCTGATGTTTTCAAACTAGCACTGGGGGGTAAAAGGTAAAGAGTACGTGGATAGAAGCGTATGTTCAAGAGTTAGAGCTTCTGGCCACAGCCGTCAAGAGCGACTAACACATTCATCTCCTGTCCCCAAGGGGCCCACTGCAAATACTTAATGATGGCTCCAAATTTTAAAGTATTAACTCATTGCCTGTGAGTAAAGTACCTGGGAGCGTGATTTACCTGAAGAAGAAATAATGTTTCCAGCCCCTTGTGGGATCCTAAAGCTGCACAGACGTGACATGAATAAGTCATTTATGTTGGGGGATAAAGAAAGGACAGAGGATCTATAAGAGGGCAGATGGTGAGATAACAGAAGGAAGAAGGCTGTTATGTGTTAATGGAACAGTGGTCCAGATAATGATCTGCCCGTCTAATCATCAGTCTGATTTCCCTCCACCTTGTCTGGCTCCAAAATCCTAAAAGCAAGTGTAGGTCACCTTGTTTAGTAGCTGGAGAGCAGAGAAATCAGGATAGGTGGACTTCTGATGGGAAGCAACCCAAGGGGACAGTGAACTGAACAGTGAGGCCATGCTGGGCTGGAATCCGGTGGGGTGCTGGTTGTGCAGAGAGGTTTTTACTTCACTGACGTGGCACTTTGTCGTGCCATCAGTGAGCTAAATAAAAGACATACGTGCCTACTGCTAGTAAAGGGAGGGCAGCTTTCCATTAGTGACCGAACTGCAACATCCCTGTAAAGACACATGATGTGGTTATCCAATTTTTTGTTTTTCTTTTAAAAGAAAAACAGCTGGTTTTTGAGCCAGCTGGTTTCAAGCAGGCAACTTGTTTCTTCAACCTTGACTCACAGCTGTTTGCCAGTGCTGTGCCCTGGGCTGGTGGTTTAAGGAGAAACAGGCCAACGCACTGGGAGGCTGTCATGGGTTTGCAAGCCCCAGGCTCGCTGAGGAAGGCTTCAGGGAGGGGTCAGGTCTGGCGGTGGGACAGCTGTGCTCACCCGTTGTGCTCTTCACTGCAGCTGGAGCCCTGTGTGATACCTTGGGGGTCAGGGAACAGGCTCAGAGGTGCTCGTCTGAAGCCAGGCAAAGGGAAGGACTGACAGTGCCTTTGAAATCAAAAAGAAAACTATTTTTTACACATTGTTGCAGTTTTAATCAACCCTCCTTGTCTACTGCCTGCTCCTTCTCAGATAACATCAACCTTCTCATGATTAGATATCTATATAGACTGTCTCTGGAGACACTGAAGAGAGCGAGGTAGCTCCAGATTCATGTCATTTCTATTAAATGCTTGACTTAGGGGGGATTATCCACTGGAGGCACTTTAGGAGGTGAATATTAGACACAATTGCTATCTAACAACATGCTTATGGTTGCACTGGGTTCAGATAACGTTCAGTTTCTGAGGGATTTCAACTATTTCTATTGCTCTTAAACCTAATTAAGCAAATCAAGGTTCTGTAGGAAGTTGAGAGCCATGAGGCTTTCTCTGACTTTTGATTTTACATACCCCTTTCTATACCTGAGGTGCCCAAAATTTACAAATTCAGTAATTCTATGTATGACGACGAGGTGGGGTAATGCAGCAGCCTCTCCCTGGCTCAGACACTCCTGTATAAAGAAACTAATGTCCTTACATAAAGTTTTGCCTTCCAAGTGCTCTTTCCCACGATTCCTAGACTTCTAGAAAATCCCATATGCCGAGCTGCCTGTCCCTGTGGGAACTTTAACTGGCTTTGTGGGGTGCTCAGATGCTGCTGCAGATCTGCATCAGCAGCCCAGAGCCTGGCTGCAGATGTTCCTGAAGAGGAGAAGACAGTGGCAGTTGGCATGCGTGGTGCACAGTGTGGTGGGAGCCTGCCGGCAGGCACTACCGTTGCTGCTGTTTCAGATTAACCCAAGGAATGTTTTGTCCCACATTTGGCATAAATCTCCCTCAAACTGCGATAGCATCTTTGGTAATTGTCATAAACAGAAGGACTCGTCTTCCCCTCCCTCCCATTCTTTTTAAGCAGTGTGGGTATTTAGGAGTGAACTGTAACCAAACACATGGTTGCACCATGATGTCAGACCTTTTGCCTAGAATGTAATCTTTGGATTTGCAATACGACCTACGAGAGTGATGTGCTGCCTTCACTCTGAAGTAGAGAGCAGAGCACCTGGAGCCTCTCAGTGGTTGAGGAGCTCACTGGGCGTGGAGTCCTGGGGCTGCCGGGCCCCGGCGGTGAGCTGGCAGTGAGGGACGATCAGCATCACGTGGGGTTTTATTTCCTGCCAGCCACACTACGGCACTGTTCCTCTGATAATACGTGTGCTCTTGGAAGTGTTATCAAAATGGAGACAAAAGGATGACCCCATCAAAAATTTGTGTCTTGACATAAAGCCAGGAAACAAAGGAAATTCAGGAAAAAAAAGAAGAAGGGTACTACATGAAAGAAGAATGTTATGTTAGTGATTGTCTAACAGTTGATACAAATGCATATTTTAGAGGCAGGGTGTATTTAATAGAAGCACTTGTGCCTCAGACCCAGTGTTTGTCAGCACCGTGACACCAGAGTGGGAAACTGAGGCTGGAACAGCAGGAAAATTGCCAGAAATAAGCCAGGAAAGGAGCTTTAGCAGGAGAACCAAAAGGAAAAACCCAGATCTTAGATCCTGAGGAAGAAAAGCTGCAAAATTTGTCTAATTAAGGAATGTAGAACTAGACCAGGTGAGCTGAGGACGTTGATTTGCACATCAGGAGAAAGGAGAAGAAGCCTCACAAAAATAAAGTCAGAGATGCAGGATGAAAACCAGGACAGAAGCGTGGGGAATGGGATTGGAAGGGCTCAGAGGGAGGGGTGGTGGTAAAGTCACATGCTGTGGACAGGTCAAGGATGGTAAGACTAGTGTAGGTCCTCATGTTCAGGTGAGAATTTGTTATTACCTGTTGAGAGCCATTGCAATGGGGTGAAGGAGACCTGAAACTAGATAGGATAGACTCCAGCATAGAGCTGAAGGATCAGAATTCCTAGCACCTTTTCGCATCCTGGAAAAAAATACAGCTCAAAACACAATTGCCTAGGAAACTGTTGCTAAACTGCTGCAGCTACAGTTAGCAGAACCTGACTCCTGCTTTTTAAGAAGGTGGGTGGATGGATGGTTGGATGCATGGAGGGATGGATGGAGCGGGTTTGGCTTTGGAACCCACCCTTTTTGCTTCCTGCCGTGCTCGTATTGGTCATGATGAAAAAATTGGCTTTGTCTTCAGTTGAAACCTTCATACACATTAATGGGTTTTTTTTTAAATAATGGATCATGCAGATCCTAATATGGTCACTAAAAACAAAGGCTGTACAAATAAATACTGGGAAAGGACCCACAGCTTCCTGAAGACTGATAGCCAGATTTCTTTCTGCATGCCTTTTGCATCCTGTTGATGATATGACACTTTTTCCCCAGTAATGTCCAAGACACATACTGCATTAATCAGATAATGTAACTTTCCATGACCTAGCCCTAAGAAATGTTATTTAACATTTTTTTTCCCCTCCCTCTTTGACTCCCTTTGACAACTGACTTTTTCCTAATGCTTTCTGCAACCCAAGAAATCTGGCAAAAGTTATTATATTGTTCTCGGAGCGATGTTTGTGGTGTGATTAATGTGTGATTAGCTACCTGAAGTGTAATAAAGGCCTTGCTCTTTCGAAGGCTTATCCGTGATCCATACTGCACTTGAAGCGGGTCTTGTGAAAGCCAGTGGGAGTATGGACACCAACACAGTTAAATCCACATGTATTTTAAGGATTTGGGTACCCAAGGATGGTACCCAAAGCCAGTCTTCTGCATAAATGACCGCACGTTCCTTCAGCTTTGCAATGACTGCATGGAAATCAATAGGCGTATTGGATGTGTGGCGCTAACGTGAAAAAGAAAGGAATATATTCTCAAACTGCGTGTTATTAATTCCCCCCCTGCCTTGTGTGGTACATTCCCTGTCCTATTAGATACACCTGAAGACAGCTTGTCCCTTTTGTTGTAGTTGCAGGTGGAACTTGACCAGGAATATCAAGACAAATTCAAAAGACTGCCTTTGGAAATTCTGGAGTTCGTACAGGAAGCCATGAAAGGGAAAATCAGCGAAGATGGAGACCACAGTTCTGCCCCCTCTTCCCTGGCATCTGACAGTGGAAAATCAAATCATAAACCTCTGCAAAGTGAAGAGGAATTGGAAGAAGATAATCCGGAGAAAGTGTTTGATACTACTTTTTAACTGCCCAAGAAACAACCAGTGTGCCAGGGTGCCCCGCTCCCCAGCTGCCCGTCTCTGCCCTCCCGATGCGAGCTGCTGCTGAAGCGCTTCGGGAGGCGGGAGGAGTCTGCATTCAGGTGCACACTTCCCAAAAGGAACATTTTATAGCAAGTATTGTGCAAAGGTCTTCATTCTCATTCTTCATCTTATTATTATTCTAAAGCTTAGTGCAGTTGTAATGGGAAAATTAATATGTTAACCATCCTCTCCTCTTTTTATCTCCTCCTTTTTTTTTTTTTTTTTGGCCAATTTACAATGGGTAATTTTCTGGCCCTGTTCACCATTAAGAATGTTTAATGAAGACCAGTGTATTGTACAGAGACAAATGTGTGCAGATTTCCTTTTGAAGTGCCAGTGCAAAGTGCTCCAAACTAACGCAGATCCTAGAGAATATTGTGACAGTACTTCGTCATATTTGTTTCCTTCTTTATAACTGCACCTTGACAGCTGTACCGTCGGTTTACAGTTGCACTGAAACATTTAACCCTTTTTAGCTTTGCAAGCACTGGTGGCTTGCCATCCTAATATTGTGTTTATCCCATGGAAAGAAATATATTTGCTGCTGAAAATTCCTGGAACTGTGGGATGCGAGAAGAAGACAAAGAGAAGAACTCCGCCTGGAGATTGTCGGTGTCTGTGAACGTCTGTGTTTGTTACACTGTGTGAGTGCATATATGTTTGTATATATATATATATCTCTCTATATGTGCACGCACATCCGTCTCTATACACACACGGCAGGTTTCTGTTTGAAGTTGGTGTGGCCTCTTGGCCAAATGAAATGTTTCAGGGATACGTGAGTAGAGAGAAGCTTGATAAAAAGCCAACATTGGGGTTATACTGCTAGAAAATAGTCATTGACTCATCAAATTCTTTTTGTGGTGTTAGTGTTGTAAATCAAAGTAGTTTTAGAATATAAATTTGATATATATTTTGCAGACTCAAAAGTATTGATTTTAAGTATCATATTTTAAGCTTACTGAATTTGATAGGATTATAAAATGTTTAGGACTACAGTATTTGAAAATTAACAGAATCTTCCATTATTTTTAAGATCGAGTTTTGGTTTTACTAAAGTCTGAAATTGAAAAGCGAAATATAAAAACCTGATCACTGTTATTTAAAAATGTATATTAATCTGTTTAACTGACTTCTTAAGGTAAGAACAATCAAAGTTAGTGTACTGTATGATACGCATGAGAGAAGTAACGGCACGTTTGGAGAGATTTCTATCAGACAACAGAGCGAGACTTAGTGAAAGTCAGCATCTTTGAAAAGGTAAAGAAATGCTTTTCTCTGGATTCCCACACTAACAGAACTAGGAATTATGAAACATTTTGGATGGTTTCTTTGTACCCAAGCCAATGCGTAACACTAAAGGCCTGTCCCTCAGCCGTGGGCTGAAGAGGCGTCTTAGGGCAGAGACTAAACTAGCTCAAAAGACACAGATTCGTGCTCAGAGGCTTGATCCTGCAAACTGGCATTTTCCTGCACGCCACCGAGCCCAGTGAGCCGTGCTGGGGAGAAACGTTCACGTGCGTGTTTGCAAGGTCGGGGCCTTACTTGGTGTTAAAAAGCGATAGGAGAAAGCAGTCAATTACATAGGGAGGCATTTTAATGCATCGTAACAGTTAGGTTACTTTACTTCCATTCCCTCAGGATTTTAGTACTTTAAAGTAACTTATTTTATTTAAATTTAAGCAATAAAATACGAATCAAGCTTAAGTTTTCAGTTGAATAAGGATGTATATATATATAAGTTCAAATCTTGGAAAACAAACAGTATTTTGATGTTTCTTTTTTAAACTTAGAGCAGAAAGAAAGAAAAATTGCACGTTGTTTGGAGATCATATTTTGGATTAAACTATTTTGGTTTATGCTGATGAAATTAGTGAGTGTGGAATTCAAAAATCTGACTTTCATCTTAATGCTAGGACAGGTGAATCCTCTGTTAATCCTCGTTTTGCACTTTGAAATCAATCCTAATCACTCATTGAAAACGTAGAGAGTCGGGATGTAATGCTGCATTTTATAAAGTAAAAATGACGTATTGTCTAAATTATTAAAAGAATAATCCGATAGCAGTGTTCACAATAGAACTGAAGACTATTGCATTCTAGATGCCGTTGTACAGCACAGGCTTTTCGGTAAAATCTTAGCTCCTTTGAATTTCAGCACTACGTTCCTGTGGTCTTCAGCGGAGCAAGGACTTCACCACAGCCTTCCAAGAAACTTGGGCAAATACCAATTAACCTTTTATTTATATTTAAGAATCAGTAAATATACCGGTTGGATTAAATATACTATCAGCTGTAGTCATTTTACAGTCCGTTTGTATTTGACCATTTCCTGTACTCACATTTTTTTATATCTGTACAGTGCCACTTTCCGCAGGTGTAAGGTAGCGTGTAACACTGTACATCTTGCATCGTACAAACTATTTCAGTGAAACAGATATCATTTAATATTGGTATTACTTGAACTAGAGTAAGATAATGAGAAAAAAAAAAAAAAAGGGTCTTTATGATGTGCAAGTCTTGTGCCTTTTATGTATTTGCCTTGTTCCGTGTTGAATGTGTGGAAATGCTGTATCGTGGACTTCCTGCTGTATAGAATAGAGCTGTCTATATTAAACTAGGTTGTGCACTTCCGATATCTTTACACTACTGAAAATAGCTTGGTTTTGGCAGTATCAACAGAATTTTAAAAATTCTAATGAAGGCCAGACATTTTAGATTTAACATGTTCATAATTATGTTAATTAATGCTCATGTATTAGCTCAGCATTCACTGAAAGATAACTAAAGGGACATCATTGCTTGCCTTTCTTTGAAATCAGTGTTGCTCTTGTACATTGTATTAATAGTGTCTGTGATTGATTAGTCCTTGATGATTTGCTTTCAAAGTAGGATGAAATATTTCAGTTAACATGTACATAGTTCTCAGTTCCTCAATCTATGATTGTTTCAGAGGCATAATTCACATTTTTTGTAAAAATTCTATGCAATTTTGTGGCATGATGTTTCTTCCACTTGTAATTTTATGTGCTTACATTACAGATCCAAAGGACAAATAAAAATTTCTTAACACAAGACGGTTATTTTCTCTGTTCATTGACTCAAAAGCCTCAGTCGACTCAGGAGACCTTACTGACCATGAAGACCTTGCCCTGACAGCTTTGCTCCCGGGAAGGGCAGTGCCAGGAGTAGTCAGTGAGGTTTCTCTGCAGGCTCTTGCTCCACAACGAGAACAAGAAATGGCACGTGCCCGGGCATCCATCCCCCACCCCTCCCAGCAAAATGTGCATTTGCTGGTGCTCTGAAACAACGGGAAACCAAAGAAGCGCAGGGCAGCCAACGAACTGGTAAGACAACTCATTGGTTTACAGGAGGGGCTTTTGTAGAGCAGCAGTTGTGTGATTTTCAGCCATACTGGGAAGGTACCTCAACAAATGACAGCAGCCTCACTTCCCTTGCAGCGCCCCAGCTGTTCTGCTAATCAGCTACACAATTATATATGTCCTGTGAAATCTGCCTTTGCAGGGGCTTCCACTGAGAGCATTGAAGAATAAATCTATTCCATTGGCTTTTGACTTTCCCTATTTAATTTACGATGTAAGAAATGATCTCTGGGAGAAGAGATAAGCAGGTATATTAATCCAATGTGCTAAGGGATAAACCTATTAAAATAAATAATCTCCAAGGCTTAAATTGCTCAGAAGAAAAGGTGTGGGGAAATGGGGGCGACGGACACAGCGCAGGGTAAATGCAGGCAAGGAAGGGAGGAGTAGAGCTGAAGGGCCAGCCCGTGAATTGACAGCGAGGAGGAAGACTAGGACAGAAATGGAGTGGGGTAAAGTGAAAGAAAAGAAAAAAGGGCTCGATGCCTTCCCAAAGGAGGAGCAGTGAGGTGTGAAATCAAGAGTGAGGTTTGCTGAGGCCCCATTAGCGAGCTGCCTGTCACGCAGCAACACAGGTGAGGGGAGACAGCGCAGTGGCAAGAATTTTAAGAGGTCAAGGGGGAGATGGTGATGGTAAGCACAGAGGGAAAAGCCAAGAGGTCACGGGAAGGACTGGGAAACGACCCTCAGCTCCCACGGGGCTCGGCAAGGCAGGATTCTCACAGCCAGCCAAGCAGACGACCTTGGCACTGTCTGCACTTGGGTCACAGGAGACTGACTTGGCTGCTGAGGAGAGAGAGCGACAGGCTGGGATGTGTGGAAGAGCTATTTGGAGGCCAACCAAGGGGACGATGGTGTCACAGAGGCCAGGCAGTGGGACTACAGCTGCTATGCATAGCAAGCCTGTTGGGTTGCTGAAGCTTCAAGTGGATTCTGCAAATGCTCTTGGTGATGGCCAGAAGAAAATGAGTCCCACCAGAAGAAAATGAGTCCCACCAGAAGAAGTCTGCTACGAACAGCTGGAGGAGGTAACCAAAGACTTTCCTTTGCCCTCAAAGTGGATACTTTGATAACTAGCGCCAGTGCCAGGTTCCACCATGAGTAATTGATCTTCCAGCTTTGTGAGCTTTACATCATTTCCTTCACAGTGATGCAGCTTCCAGCCAAGAGATGGAGGGTGTCTGGATCCAACGCAATGAGATGTTGCGGTGGGTGCTGGGGACACCGAGGAGTGCAGGAAGAGTTTGAAACAGGTGAGCAGGCTGAAGTGCTGTGCAGTCCTCCTAAAACCTGGGCATGCACTCAAACCCTCGGAAATCATTTTGAAGTAAGCAGCTGTACCTTTGAAAGACATGAATGGGGGTTTAAACTGCCAAGGACTATACCATACCCTTGGATTTCAGGAAGGCTGTGAGTGTGGGAGCTGCATGAGTGAAGCACCCAAGCTCCTGAAGCCACCAAGTTTCAGCTACAAAATTCAGGTCAGCATTTCTTATTGACACACTGGCTTCAACAACTGCATTTGGCTTGTTTGGGCACTTATTCAAAGACCTCTTGTTTGCTCCAGTAACTGTAGAGGGAGTAGAAGAACCTAACTCTAAATCTGAATTTCACTTCAGACATCAGGCATCAAGGAGCCAGGTAGTTTCTGGCTATGGTGGCATTACTTAATGTGAAAACATCTATGCCCTCTCCTGGATTCAGCCAGAAGACACCTGAATGCCAAGTGAGAACACTTCTGTGACCCTGCCATTTCTCACAGAGTTGAAACAGTTAATGCTGACCTCCCTTCCCAGCTCTACCCAGACATGGAGCTTCCCTAGATAGCACAGCAGAATTCACTTGGCCATCATCAGACCTAGTTCCTCCTCAGAGTGCTGGCCTTGCCCTTACTCTTCTCTTCTTTAAGGGCTCAGTAGGAGGAGTCCCCTGAGCAGTGAAGGAAAATCTACTTAGCCAAAGGGCCAGGACAGGAAATTAAAGCTAGAGGCAGAAAAGCAGCAGGTGATGCTCACTAGTGAAGTTAAGGAAGGTGACTGCAGAAGCACATTCTGGGATTAAAAAAGAAGGTCCTCTAATGGGAGGCTATCTGCTAGTGTGCGCTGGTGGGACAGTCAGCAGGAGGAAAGGCTTGAGCCTTGTTCTGTTTTCCACAGTGTAGTCCCCTTTTACTTTTTCTAAGTGGGTGGGTTGAGCGGCTCAGTTCACAGGTTCTTCAGGATCAGTATCATGGGGGCAGCATGATAGAAAGGAGGATCTGAGGGAAAAAACCTGAACAAATGAAAAATCCAAGTGTCCTGCTTGCAGACAATAGAGAAGAAAATATTGGAGGTAACACCTTGACTACTGTGTAACTGTTGTGACTTTAAAGGGCTGGGGTTTGTGCAATGGTGGGCTACAAAATGTGGTGAGGAGACCATGGTGTGGTGAGAGGTGCTAATCATTTTGGCTGGATCCAAACTGGAGCAGGTAGAAGGGCTTTAGGTAGCACTGGAGGAGCCAAGCTCTAATTATGAACAAATTGAAGCCAACTTGACAAATGTGAAGAGAAGAAATTTAAAACCTGCTGCTGTATCAATGGAGGAAGGCTGGCTAATGAACAGGGAGCTTGGCAGCTTCCATCGCCAGGAACTGTAATGTAATTAGTGTTACTGAGCTGTGGTGGGATAATTGGCCAGTTCAAATACGCGATTACAGCCTGTGTAATGGGGATCCAGTCATTTAAAAAGAAAAAAAGGGGAGGGGGTGTAAACTGGTCTTTGTTCTATTCTTGGGTGAAATGAAGATTAACTGGTAAATGTCTAATTGATCTAATCTACCGATGGCAGGAGCTTCAAGCAGGGCAGGTGACTTGCCTTTCGCTGGCAAAGAGCTTAGAGGCGTGAAATATTCTGTCCTGGATCTTACCAGCATTTTCAGGAAGGTGCAGAGAAAAGCCGACTCTGTCCACTCCCTGGGCTATCGACTGATGGCTGAAAGTTGGGCTTCACAGGAAAACCAGCAGAGGCTGGTGGAAAGGCATAACACCAGCTGACAGATGGAAGCTGGAGGCAATCAAGTTAGAGACAGAGCATAAACTTCTTTATTTTCTTCCTTTCTGCACACCATAAGCACTGACAGAAAGAGGATGATGCACTGCATGGGACGGCATTCACGGTCAGTGTGGCTGCAGCGACGGACGAGCCAGACCAGATGATCTCACAGTGTCTCCTGGCCGTAAGGTCCCTGCATCTTATCACAATGTTCTTCTTTTTCCACCCAGGAGGGTACTTTCAAATGTGATTCCCTTTGGGAAGGCGTTGTAATGTCCTCTTAATTGTCAGGGTCAGTAAAGTAACCCTGCACGTGGTCTCTGTGGTTCAGCCATACGGGATGTCTCCCAGAAAATGAGCCACCTCTCTCCAAGGGTGTAAATCAGTAAAATGTGCCATCCCAGGAGCCCTCAGCAATAAATGAAGAAACTCAACCCAAGTGCTCTCACAGCTTGCCACCAGCTGAGCGGAGCAGATGAACTCCCTGGCTGGAAGCTAACTCAAGCCATAAAGTCTGTGGTAAGACATGTCTCTGACTCATCCAGCGCTGCCTGTTGGCCTCGGGCAAACGGCTGGAGACAGAGCCCCAGCGAGGAGGAGGAGGCAGCGGCCATGGCGTGCCATGCTTTCCATCCAAGGGTGCAATGATCTCAGCAGACTGCTTGGTTCCACAAGCTTCCCTTCTCCATCTAGGGGAAAAGCCTCTCCTGATGGGAAGGGACTCCTCCTCAGTAGGAAACAGCCTGTGTATCCTTCCGTAAATAAATGTTATGCCTTGCTTTTACTTTGCTGCTGCAAAATGCTCCCTCTGATCGTTAAGCCTGAGACAACAGCCTGACCGTCAGCAGGGCTGTTAGCTGCTGTGATTTATGGACTGGAGGAGACCACAGAGGCCCCTTCATGCCATCACTGCCTCCTGTGCCTCACTCAGAAACCTGCAGGCAGCTGCCAGGCCCAGCTGGAGAGGGAGAGAAGGGGAAAAGGTCCTTCTCCACTTCCCATGAGGCATTTTCCTGTACCTGCAGAAGTGGGTGGGCAGTGGGGCTGGTACGCACTTCAGCAGGGCTGGCGATGGTGCCGTGCTGGTGCGAGGGGTGTGGGCTGTCCTGCGTCACCTGGGTTTGTATCACACGTGGAGTGATGCCATGAAATGCTGCTGTGCCATGGGACCCCGGGCAGGGCAAGGTCTCCCCTCTGCATGCTGCTGAGAAACCGTGCACTGCCTCTCTTGCGCAGGACCCAATTTAGCCCAGTGCTCTGGCACATTCACCAGTGAGTGCCTCCTACACCTTGCAGCTATTAGCTCTTCTTATTATATTAGGCTACTAGAAGTAGGAAGAAAACACCTGGTATCGCCTTGATAGGAACTGAATTATTGCTCTGCTTTCCCCGAGGAAATCCAGCCTTGGGCATACGCTCTCCCTTTGCGCTGCAGCTTTCCATGAAAAGCAACTATTTTCTATTGCCTTAACTTAAAACCCATATCTGGCTTTACAAATTCCCATTCCCTCAGCCTGCTGTCAGATCAGGGAGCTGTGATAACTTTCTTGTGTCAAAGTAACTAATGAGAAGGAAATTATCTGGCTCTCTATGGAAATGCTGCTGCTCTCAGCTCCTTGGGGGATGCTGGCAGTGCCGGATGGAGGCCAGGGCACAGGGACAGGCATTTGTCGATGTCACACATAGCGGTAAAAATCTGGGGGTTCAACTGGCCCTGCCTCGCTATGGTTAAGGTCAGTTTGACACAATTATTGTTATCTTGCTCCAAGAGTTAATATAGCTAAATATCTTTTTTTTACATGTATTGCAATCACTGAGGAGCACTGAGATAGCTGCAGCAAAGCACCATTTGACTATATATAGTGCTACCTTAAAAACGGTTGTATGAAAACCAGCACAGGACCTGCATGTGAAATGAGGAGCTGGTTTTTACACATTCCTCTGGCAGGTTCCTGCCCTTCTCCTGGGTTGCACTTTCATTTTCAAAACCTCTCCCATGCACTGGCAGTAGCTGACTCTCTGCAGCAGCCTCAGCAGAAACCCAGGCTGGAGGAGGCGAGGGGCAGCCCCACCATCCCCAGCAGAGGAGAACCGTCAGGCAGGACCAGGCAGACCAGTGACCTCTGGCCCTGCTCTGCTCACAGGCAGGGAATGGCACTTGGGGTCTCTGTTCTACTTGCTAGTTTGCAGCTCCAATCCTAACATGCACAAAGTTGTATGAAGTTTGAGCTAATATATTTGCAATGCCAACGTGCAGTGCACATTGTATCTCTTCCCCACTCCCATGGTTTCTGAGCACTCTGGAGCATCACCAGAAGTAAAGAACCAGCTCTACAAAACAATGCTTATAACTTTTTGTTCCAGAAGGTGATGTCTTTGCTACCTATAGAGGGTATTTCTTGAGCAGCCTGCCTAATCCAATTTACAGATCAAGGGGGATTCAAACCATCTCCAGGTCCACAAAACATCTACCCACCTTCCCTCCTGGGTCTCACCGCTGTGTGTCATGCCTGCTGCTTCCCCCTCAGCAGGACCTTGGCCACCACAGCCACCCCTCTGGCCAGGCAGGGAGCTCCTCTGGCTCTGCCTTGTTTGTTCTGGGTTGCTGCGGTGAGGCTTCCATGCAGGAACACGCGAGCCTTGGCCCCTTCACCAGTGCGTGTTCGTCTGCTGATAAGCAGCAGTACCTAAGGAGCATCACCAGAGCATCACCTCCGCACCATGCGCTCTCACTCCCTTCGTTAGCTCCACGGCAATTAGTGCACCGTGTTGTGAGCTCATTGTGCTCTTCTTTAAGAACTCGTAACTTCTTTAAGTGTTAGAGTTTACTAGCCAGGTATTAATGTTGATTTTTAGCTTATCTGGAATATAGAGGGAAAAATCCAATACTAGTGTTTAGGAAGAGCCATTTTGTACTTTCCTAATAGACATCAGAAACTTCCATCAATTACTAGGGTCTCTTCAGGGGAACTAATTATTGTGCTACACATACCTAGTCTGAAAACTTAATAATATCTCCAGATGCTGCCAAAAGTCCTTTGGAGGTCTTATGGCCCACCAAAGGTGCTCTGCCTTTTTCTTTTCTTTTTTTTCAAATGAACCAGCAAATGCTCTGGGTGGGAGCCAGACTGGAAACCCCGCATTCACACAAATTCAGAGCAGTATTGCTCATTTTCGGAGGGGAGGGAGGATGTTTGTTTTATTTTTTAATCCCTAGATTATTTTAGATTTGCTTTAGGTCAACTGTTTCACGGTGACTGCCCATTGCCACATGCTCAGGGAACTGCAGACAGATCCCTCTGTCTCCCATGGGAATTGTCCCAGTTGCAGCAATGAATAGGCAGCTTTTGGGGTGGGTTCTTTGGGGGGCGAGGTTATCCTAGCACTAGGTAGAAGGCAAATGCCAACAGAGGCAAAACTGTCTTAGTGACTCCTTGCATGAATGCAACGAGATCCTGGGGAAGCACTCGGTAGTTTTTACATTGCTTGACAAATGCCCACCAGGGCAGCAGGCTCCACCCCGGCATAAAACCATTTTGGATGATTGTAATCATACTGGGTGAAGTGCTACTGGAGTATTTCCCTTCTTCCAGAGCTACTGGTACCAAGGGCGGTTGCAGTCTACAGCAATGTATATCAGGAAGGAACGGGAGTGGTGCAAGCTCACAGCAGCAAAGGCATCCTGCAGCCCTCTGCGAAAGCCGAAGGTGATGTACTGCCCATGAGAAGACAAACCAGAGCCATGAAACACGCGCCCATCTTCCCCCATTTTCACATCCAGATGGTCGTTACGAAACGACGAGACTCAAAGTATGTGTCTGAGTCTGTCTCAGATGACAAAACCATGCTGGTGGATCATGCTAATCCCTTCATGTCTGGACCCCAAGTCCTCTTGGGTGCATTACTCATCTGTATGGCTCTCCAAAGAACTAGATTTTCCTTTAGATGTCTGATTTTGCTGAAAGATCTGAGAAGGGCTCAAGGACATAAATTATTCTTTCTGTAGCCCACGATAATGTATGATCCTTAAATTGCCACCAGATCTGCCTCCTTTAGATAGTGGAATGAGAATAATATTGTGCTCGCCCTGAGCCAAGAGGATCTGGTCCAAACCACGTTGTCTTTCAGCAACCCAGCAGCACCATGGATGCAGATGGTACAAAGGCCTGGAGAAATGCAAGTGCTGGAGTATCGGCACTCAGTGTCGTCCACCTGAATTAATTTCTTATAACAGTCCTCAGAATTGGAGCCAGGTTTGTAAGGATGTAAGTCTGCCAGTATGGTGTAAGTCAGTGTAGTGTGTACAGTGTGGGGTGATGGACCAGCAGCGCAAGTAGGGCAGGAGTCGGTTTCTTCCTCAGTGCTACCACCCACTCAGAAACCAAACTAGGACGTTCATGAAGCTTTATTTAGATGAAGAATTCATTTTCATTTGTAATTATAAGAATTATTCCCAGTAATAGTACTGGTGCTTACAGCAGTTACTGGTTGCGTGTTTGCACTTTCCTTGGCAAGCAGCAGAGGTGGGACCATTCCTGAGCTGTGAAATGGAAACGGTTTTCACATGACTCTAGGAGATGATACTTCCAGAAAACCCAATAAACATCGTAACACCTGCAGTAAAATCAGAGTTAGCAGCTCTAAATCAGTGAAGGCCACAAACCACTAACACAAGGAGCGGTAGAAGACAGGTAATTGACTAAAAGCATGCAGTATTTATATGAAAGGGTGGGAAAAGGGATGCAGGACATTTCTATACAACTGTGTGGGACTGTCTGTCTGGCTAGCACTCCTTACCACATCAGAAATACAGGAACCAGCCAACAACGCCTGATCCTGCTTTCCCTGGCAAAATTGTGATCTGCCACCGGTTACAGCAGGAGCAGGACTCGTCTTAGAATAAATCACATCCATTTCCCGGGCAGCCTTCCACAGGAGCCATACTGTGGTTTTGATTGCAGATGAAGCCTGTTCAGGCAATGCTGACAGCCAGGCACTCGCCATCGTGGCGGCTGGATTCGGGCTAAATCTGCGCTCTCCCTACGGGAGACTTGTAAGGCAAGAAGCGCAGGCATCGGCACACCAGTTAGGCACAGGTCTGCCAAGACCCCTCCTATTGCCACAAATAAATTTCTGCCACATGTTAGCAGGAAAAAAAGCATATTAATTTAATAATGAAATAGTGATTGCACCACCCTCTTTATTGTAACCAATGAAAAGGCTCTAATGCAAATCGTTGTGCGAGGTTGCTTGTTAGAGCCATATTTTGGCACATTGCATTCCTATATAGCCAGCTTTTAATTATTAATCACTGAAAGTGTTTTGAGAGTTGGATTTCAGTGGATTTTAACTATTGGGTTTTCATGGGTATTAAATACCGAGCCCATGTTTCAATGTGAGGCTGTTGGCAGTGATCTCACACCATTACTTCTGACCGTGGGTGGCTGCAGAGATTGACAGATGAGACTGCACATGTGAGAAACCGTTTTCTAAAGCACGTATCTATATGAGACAGGCCCACTGGGTTCCCAGTTTTGTATTGCTATACATTACAATAACTGATTCCTAGCCAATGTCTTAGATTAAAACCAAATAGAAGCTTCTGCTTTTCCCATGTTCACTTCTAGAGGTTTGAGATGAGCCCTGTTATTCTCAGGAGTTTATTGTTGGGGGCCAAATAGAACTTTCCATGAACAAGAGACGATGCAACTGGAAATGCAGAGAGCTCCTCGTTCAACACTAAATTCTACTAATAACATGGGTTGGTTTGACACGGGTCTTGATGTCGGTGAGCCAATGACCATGTGCCTATACCATGTGATTGACGTGAAAAATGACATATCCCTGTTATCCTGGGATCAGAAGTGTTTGCACTGGCTGTATTTTGAACTAGCTGTCAAAGTTGGACGATACCAGCTTTGACCATTTCAAAAGAGAAAGATTTTGCAAGTCTCTTGTTTGTGCATTAATATTAAATCCTCTGGAAAATTTCAAAAGTTTGCAATGAGTCCCCCATGGCAGGACATCCCCCATGAGAAAGAATGAGAGGGGAGAATGTAGCTCAGCAAAGCTGACAGTTTAAACATCCCCAGAGAAAAATATAACCAAATAAATGACTTATGTGTGTGTGCTGGGTTTGGGGGAAGAGGTTGGGTTTGTTTTGTTAAGCAAATGACCAATGGCACTTCTGCAGAGAAGAAGATAGATTTTAGATAGCAAAATTGTGCAACTCACCGTCCAAATATCGCAACAGTTGGAAGTTAACCACTTTTAAAGATGCCTTGCTCCTGTTTTCAGTCCAGCTAAATGACTTGGGCGGTCAACCCTGGGGCTTGAATGTCTATGGACGTACGTCGTGAGGAAGAAAAGAGCCTGGACTTATCTACAGAGACTTGGAACATCTGGGGCAAGTGTTCCAAATTAAGAATGCAAACATTCCATGATTTACGTCAAAACTATAAAAATAAGCACTTTGCACAGCTCATGCCCTGACTGAAGTCAGCACCCTTCATCCAAAACATGCAAAAATTACTTTTAATTACTCCAGCTCATGACAAATGAAACTCTCCTTGGTGTCCCACAGCTAAAATATCTACCCTCTCTTGATTTTTCCTATAACCATTTCCAGATGCAAGAGGTGCTGTATAAACATTCATTACAATGCTGTGATACCCATGGCAGAGGACACAGGAAAGGGGGACTGGAGAAAGCAAAAGGTCTTATTTGTAGCTTTTACTATATTAATATTGTACGACGAGCCTCCCACAAAGCCCCGGCTAAACCCATGGCCCCAGCAGACTATGTGCTGCCTTAAAAATACATGGACAAAAAAGGCAAGCAAGAGAAAAGGACTCAGTCTGTGTGGGACTGGCAGCCTGTCTCTCTATCCTTGGCAAACTGCACCAAGGTGGTGGAGACAGAGCGGAGAGTTAAAGATGTCCTCAAGTTGCTGTGATTCCTGACATGCCTCTGGGCTGAGCAGAGCTGCTGCACTTCAACGAAAGCATTTTCTCGTCCCAACTGATGTGCAGGGGCTAAGCCCTGAGCTCTCCTGTGGAAAGCACGGAGGCTGAGTGTGTTCCTTGGCAAAATTGTAGCTTTCTGGTGGGCTCCAAAGAAAGCAAGTTTGGGAAGCAAGGAATTAGGGTTTACTAGTAGGTACACATTGGGGTAGAAGAATTAAACTTTGAGAATGCAACTGTCACTTTTTGGTGCCTTAAACCACTGATGGCACTTCAACATGGTGATGGTGCCATTAACTGACGTTTGCATCAGCACTTGGAAGTGTGTTAGAGGTGAAATGCTAGAATGTCATTGCAAACACGCTGCTTAAGCACAGCAGAAGCTGTCAGGACAACTTCCCCAGCTGTACAATGTGGGCTCAAAAGTCAAGAATGGGCTCAGAGCTTCATTCTTTACCTCACATACTTAAAGGGAAAAACCACAATCTTCTGCCTAAGTGTTTAACATGCTGTAAAGGCCATCTGACTGTCATGTAATGGCAACAGCACAAACAAGCAGCAGATCCCTGCCAAAGCACAGCCCGTCGTGAGATGAAGTTGCAGGCAGCTCTACAGACCTGGTGCACCCTTGTAGAGCTGGCATTAAGATTGGTGTGAATGGGAGCACTGGGGCACAAAAGCACAAGGAGGAGCAAGCAGCAGGATGAGGGCAATGGGAAGGCACATATGTTAGCAGGCCATGAAAAGCCAACACACATCTACAGGCAGCTTCTTGAGACACCTGGTGTAGGAGACAGGGGAGAATAAGTCAGTCCTAATGACTCACAGGTGGGACAGGGCGGAGGGATTGACGCTCATTAGCTCCAGATGGGTATAAAAAGGCAGCTCCAATGCCACACCACGACCACCATTTTGAGGAGAGGCTGGGTTGTTTTGTGGTGGTTGTCATTCATCCTCTGTGGCACCGTGAAAGCTTCTGGATATGCAATCTGGATAGCAGCATTGCACAGATGTGTTTTGGACTGTCAGTGGGTAAGTAAATGAGAATATAAATGAATGAAACGTTTTGTTTCAAACTGAAATCCCCTTCTGCTGGCATGCAGATTTGCTACAGCAGGATGCTATGTTATTTCATACAGTTGAGTCTGTGCAGTCTGATCTCCTGTGAACATGTCTGATGGTGTTGTTGGTTTGTAAGTGGAAGAAAGATTATTATGTCAGTTGGTGCAGTAGTTAAAGCTTCTTTAAGCTTCCACTGAGGATTCCTCCTGCCAGGGGCACTCAGGTGTTGCCCCTTAGGTTGAAAACTTTTCCTTTTGCTGCGAGGGCCCCTTCACAAGAGGTGTCAGGTGCAGAGTGAAGCCCTCAAAGGCATTCCCTTGGCAGAAGGGAGATGCTGATTTAGCCTCCCTTGAGTGCCAGAGTGCAGCACCAATTTGCAGTGTATTGCCTGAGAGAAAAGGCACTTCAGCAGGGAGAATAATTTGCAATAATGAGGGATGAAATCTGAACTTTGCAGGATACCTCTTGTCAAACAAAAATGTACCAAAGTCACAGTGATTTTTCTGGAGTATTTGACAGGCATTTCTGCTGGGTAGGCCTTGTAACACACACTTGCCTCGCAAGCCATTTGTTCTGCCTTACAAACTATCACTGTCGAGCAAATGCCACCAGAAGTTGGAAGGGAGTGTGACTGGAGCTCCTTCATCAGCACTTCTGCTGCTTTCCTTCCCCAAGGTGGGAGGAGTGGTAACTAAGAGAAAACTATGTGTCTGTCTCTGGAGAATGCCAAAGGCAATACAAATGAGCAGGCTTGTTTGTGTTGGGTTATCAGATGGTGTTGCTATGAAGTACTATGTGCAGCTTAGAGGAGAACGAAAAGAAAAAAGAAACTTAGTGATTTTTTAGTGTTAGAGCGGCTGGATATATCCACTCTCAGTATGTTGCTGGATTGTAAAGATGGATCTCTAACACTGAGGGGCAAAGAGCTTCTGGTGACCAACCTCTCCAGGCGATGCTGCAGGCTCCCAGAGGAGCAGAGGGGTGAGAGCTCATGCTTTCAGTCCCAGCAGGGCTGCCTTGCTGCAGCCATGCCCCTGGCTGAGTTTGTGGCTCTAGCTGCCGTTGCAGAGGCAGCTCCAGACTGTATCACACTCCTTAGAGTGCTATTGTGTTTTCATATGAGATAAGCCTTGGTCTATACAGGATGTGACACTGTTGTTAAACTAAGAAATGCCTTCATAAATCCCCTCACCAAAGTCCTGGCGTGGACATGCACAGCATGCATCAGCACACAGGGACTTGGTGCCAATGTCACTTGAGGTAGGAAGTCTCTGTGGTATCTCCCACACTCCATACCATTTCACATGGATGCAGAGTTGAAACTTCAGCTCTGAGCACAGCTAGTGATTCCAAGGATGAGCCTGTCTGGCTTTTTCCAAGAAGGGTATTTCAGGAAAGGGCTGTTCTTCCCTTCATCTGAGCTGGAGTTGAGAGCTTCATGCTCATATGAAAAATTAATTCTTCCGGGGGTGAAAGCTGATATGAAATAAACAGGGGTTGGGCTAACCTGCCAAAAGTTGGCAGAGAAGAAATGGTGGGTTTCAGGTGGACAATAACCAGCTATGGCCAAAGAAAAAGCCAGAGGAAGAACTCATTGTGTATCTCCTCGCTGGCATCCAGTCTTCTTCAGCAGTGAAAGCTGGCATATTGCAGGACATATGATTTCCTGGCTTTTTTTACAGTGCTTTACACTTCCCAGGAGTTGTTTCTATATGACTGTAATAGAGCTGTCAAAATAACAGCTTGCAGTAGAGGATGTGATCGCACCTCTCAGCTCCATGCTGCCCCCACTTCCTGCAGCACCTGCTTCTAATGAAAGGCTTGAGGATGGGGCCAAATCAAGGTGACACCACCTGTGAGCACAGGATGTGTCTTGGTGTTCATTTGGCTGACCTTCCCAGCAGAGCCATGGCCCCGGGTCCCTCCATGATTCTCTTTGCCAAAAGTTGACAAGCCTGGTCCCAACTATGGTTTCCTTTGTGCCATGACCTGTAGAAGGTCTTTTGTACCCAACAGTCTTATCCTTCCTACCCTTTCTATATTCAGTATTATTGAAGGGACTGGAGTCACCAACTATCAATGTCCATTAGTGTCCCCTTGGAGGCATCAGCCTTTTTCTCTCTTTTATCAGACATCTTAAGAAACCTGCATGTTCTAGCTGGCAAGGTCAGCATTTCCTATGCATGAGAGCAGCACCTCTTGCAGACTGAATCTGTAGGCTGCATAGGTCCAATGTACCAGCTCAATCAGATGTTTAAGTATCTGCAGGAATGATTGCTGTCATTTAATTTGCTGATTAGTGTTGTCATATCTATTTGTAGAATACAGTATAATTTATAGTGAGATCTCTGGAGGATCTTCAGCAAATGCTACAAGTAATTGAATCTGCTGATTTCTAAAGGTCAGGTGAAAATCGAGCATTATTAACACAGATTGTGATGACGACACCAGGTAGCTTTACATTTCAAATGTAAAAAATCTGTATTTCCTGATTATTGCTATACCACTGTGGAAGATGAGCGAATAATAAAATCAAGAAGCTTAACTTCTGTTTTAGCAAAATCCTGAGGTGAATTTTCAACCCTGTCAGCAAAAGCAATGTAGTTTTTGAAGAGAAGAAAGGCAAAAGGGACTTGCGCTACTGTTTTTTCAAGCCAGAGGAGGAGAAGAATTTCAGAGAGAGGTAATTAGGGAACCATCAGGAAATTGTTTGGGTTATTTTACTGAAGAAGTGGCTCACTGATGAACTCAGAGGTTGAGTGCTGCTATTTCCAGTCCTGGCTGTGTATGATACTGTGAGCTGGCATGGCTGCTTCCCGTCTCTCTTCTAGCAAACAAGCGGATTTCCCTTATCAGCAAAACTAATTTTGTCTGGCTGGCAAGTTATAAAAATGAGGTCTTTTAATTTGGTTTATAAGTCTTTAGAATTCATTGATATGGAAATGGGGGAGAAACAGAAGGAAGGTGATCTAGCAAGGGGCAGGGACAGTTGACTTTTGAGGGCCTTGGGCTACAGCAGCTCACTGAAGAAATGGTTTGCCCAAGAACAAAGCTGATGGAGGATACTGGTAACACAAAGCTCAAGCTAAGGTGCTGGTTTGTTCACACCAGAAAGTCTGCTCACTGATAAGTTGAGATCTCTTCACAATAAAACTTTTTTCTTGTCTTAAAAAAGAAAGGTGGTTTGTTTGGTTGGTTTTTGTTTCTTTTTTTGCAAGATAGATTTCTGTTTTCAAACTCGTCTGGCCTCTTTGGAAACCCTTCCAGCCTCCTGGAATAACGTTAGTTCCCACCTGCTTGCCACAAAGTAACTTTTCATGACAAAGTCAATGGAGATTTAAAAAGAAAAACCAACCAAACAAACCCAAACAACAAAAGAGTTGGCATAAACCAAATTGGGAAGACAAGGAGTGGGTTGAAGCGGTGACTAAATTCTGGAGAGTGTCTCTCCTTATAAGGCTGCTGCTAGCCCCAGCAACCTGGATGGTGTCTAACAGGCATTTATAGGGCATGCAACACTGACTTTTGGAGCAACTCCTGCCTATTGGTACTTTACAGAGGGGAAAATTGTGCTGAGTTCATAAATTGTGTGACCAAAGTGCCTAATAAAAAGGCTAAATACATGTTTGCTTGTAAAAGCCCTTCCGCAGAATGGATCAAGCAAGTTATTCTGTGTTTTTTTTCACTGCAAAAATATGTGCATGTTGCAAACTTTCTTTAGTCGCTCTGTAAATCATCTACCTAGAGCACTGCAGGCTACATAATGACCGCATGAGCTGCCAGGACAATAAACCAAAGCTTTAAGTCCACAAAAGACTTAAACCCCCACCTTACTTCACATTGCCTTGTGACAGCAATATGGACGTGCCTAAGGCTGAGTGCATGCTCCAGTGCTCCTATGGATCAGGGCCTAACTACACATGGACACTTCAAACAGAGGCATCTGTCAGCAAAAACTTCCTCTCCTTGGGAGGAGGCTTCACTCACAGCTCCTGCACAGGAGCCAGGCCACATAAATCCCCCAGACGTTGTTGTTCTGCCAGTAAGCAGGAAGAAAGGAGTAAAAACTTGCCAGGTTGGTTAGAAACCAGCTGAGTGACAATGCTCTGAAACAGCCACCTGAAAATAGATGCAAACAATAAAAGACATGAACGGGCTCCTGGGGCGAAGTCGGAAGGCAGCCTGGCTCTCTGGCTGTGTGCATGCTTGAGCTGTGGATGCTCCCTCCGACTTTCCATGAGCACAGGGGGAACACTAGAGCACAGACCCCATGGTATAAACCATGTGAACCTGTTTTCTCTGTCCCCAGCATCACTCCCCTTAGGGTGAGGGCGGGTACCAGGTGATGGCAGGTACTGCTGGGCACAAGGATGTGCAATGGCCCACGCGTATCAAATGGGAATCTGTTAGGTTATTTTAGTGCTCTCCGGGGAGAAAGCGAGGACACACAAACACCGATAAATAACCGCTCCTGGTTCTGGGTCTCTTACATAAGGTGACGATTATAGAAACTGTGGTGTATGAGGGGGTGGGAAGGGATGCAAAGATCAGAGTTTTTAACGGAAAGTAGGTCTGGATATTTAGGGGGGAACTGGAAATTACCAGCTGGCTCTGAGGTTTGATAAATTCAAAGAGGGTGCTGTATTGTAGCGACAGTTTGGCTGCAGGATAAGGCGTGAGAGTCCTGTGCTGGGGAAGTGGCACTCAAATAATTTTATACAGATCTCTTCAGATGAGCTGATGTATGGCACTGTCAACTGAGCGCAGTACAGGGAATAAATGATTTAATAGCGTAAATGGTTTCCAAAGGGTGCTAGATGAGTATTGTCCCAAAGTATCCAACTATTCATGTTCCTTCCCAAGCACAAATGATGCATCAATTATCACAGCAGCACAGAAAGTGATTTTGTAGCCATCCTGGTGCTAATGTTAGTTAGTGAAGATTTTTCACTATGTATTTTCTTTCCTTTTAATCACATTGAAGAACGCAGGATTAATACTCAGGACCCTTTTTAATCCTAATAAAAAAGACACTGCTTATAAACCAGGTTTAGGTATCTTCACATCGCATATCAGAGAGGGGCTGGGTTTGGATTGCATTAAGACAGGCTGCTATTTTATTTTATGCATAATTGTTTAGAGAAAAATAAGGGATGGTTTCATAGTGTAACACATTCTCAGCGTAAAGCACTAAATGTTACACACAATTATTTGCCATCTCCTTTTATAAATACAGCACATAACTTGCTAGCTCCCTATGCTGCAATTTATTTTCTATATAGTCAGGTTGTGAAAGCCATGGGAATGAAAGTGACCTGTTGCTCTAATTCGTAATGCAGGTACCGAACCCCCCTATGTCTTCAGCCTAATTGTAGCAGTACCACATGCATTTATAGATTCAGTGGTGAACCTCTGGAGGTTGCTCTTTGCTGCGTGCTATTTATGATCTGATCAGAGTCATGCACTAAAGTAGACATGTTGCAGCATTGTAATTCTGAGTTACACTTCCTGAGTTGCCTCTCTCCCTGTTGGGTTTCTATAGCAGGAACAGCATCAGTACTTCTTTCATAAAGAAGGTTTTTGATGCACAGTCAGTGGAAAGTCTCCTTTGGAAAAATTGTTGCACTCATGTAAGGTGCTGGGTTGAAGGAGGGCTGTAAAACAGTGGACTGGAGATAGGGAAACCAGCGTGCTGGATGATAGGTATATTCTCTGGATGCCTACAGGGCTTCTGCATCGCTCATTCCTATTACCTGTCTATATTTGGAGTGTACTCCAGGTAAACTCACACAAGGACACAATTCCTGCCCTGCAAATCCTCTTCAATGCTTTTGGTACATCCCTTCCTTGGGGCCAAGCCTGCTCTCATTACAATTAGCAGGAGCTTACATCGCAGTTCTTGTGCGTAAGCCTTGCTCAGCTGAACAGTGTCCCTGACCGCAGTGGGGTCCTTGCATGCCTAATTTAGGGCTGGAATTTGTCAGTGGGTCAGCACCCACTGGGGTGCTATAAGACCTACTCAGTCTGTAGAAATGTTATTTTCTATCACCCCAAGGACTGCCCTCAAAGTGCATTCCAGCGGGAACCTCTGACTCTGACCAGATCCAGAAGATCTGCTGGCTTGCCCCAGCTGCGTGATATGCCCAAAACTACAGTTTAATAGGTTTAAGGGGTGTTCCTGATCCTTGTTGCATCATATAATGAATGAGAGAGATGAACATGTGTCTATGGCACAGCGTTTTCAAGAGGCAGGGTTGATAAACGAGAAGCAAATGCATATTAGGGCATGGGTAAAGGTGTACTGACGTAGGTTTTACAGACTACAGGTTGTGAGGACCCTCGTTTTCTCCTTTCTCTCCTGCAAGGCTGCAAAGGCAGCAAATCCTGCTCTTGTTTTGACTTCCTTCACACGCCTGCTAACAAGTTGTTAGGTGAAAGTCTTGGTGGGGGAGAAGAGGAAATGGTGTGTCTGTGGGAGTTTGTATAAGGTTCTGTGTATTTAGCAATTGCTTCTGTTCTTGTTTGCTTTCTTGCAAGGTGTGTGAATGGAGACCATTGTACAGAAAGATACGCAGCAGCACCCAGGTTCTCCTTGGATATAAAGGAACACTTGTGCAGTGTCAGGTGAACCATGGAGATGGTAGAAGTAGGTGCCCTGTCTACATTTTAAAGGAAAAAGGAGTAGGTTTTATTGAAAAAATCAAGGCTTTGTTAGCTAGGCCACCTTATTCCTGCAGGGAATCCGTAGGAAGGATTTATATTAAATGTTCTCTGATGATAATGATACATTTTTTTTAATAGAGTACAGAATATTATGCCACCTAAATCTTGATAGCCCATTCCTTCAGTTCAGAAATGCTAATGCAAGGTGTATCTTGTACTCTGTACTCTATGGCAGCTGCTATTTCTTTTTTTCCACTATATATTCAGAGTTAGAAGCTTTATCTACACAGTTCCCCTCACAAGCCTCTCCAGACACACAATTTAGCAAGAAAAAGCTTGCTTTGTTCATCAGTGGTTTACAGTGTAATTAGGAGAATGAAGAGAGATGCCAGAAAGATTTATTACTTGATTTTTTTCAAAGATGGGGAGGGCAACTAACACACAGTATTGATTTCATGAGAAACCAGGGATCCTTAGACCGAGGTAGCCCTTCTCTCAATATCTACTTCAGAAACATCACCCTAAATGGAGTGATTTTTTGCGAAACTAAAGCATAAATTTTAAAAATAAGTTTGCTTTTTTCTTTTCCAAACCAGGAAGCTGCACTTAGATAATCTAGAATGTCAGTAGGATTTGGCACATGTGGGAAGTCCTAACCAATGTTTTAATCCACCTTTCAGAAAATGTGCCATAACTTCACTCAGCCCAGAAGCACCACTTTGCTGAAACTTGCAAAAAGCTTTGCTACTTTTCACCACTATTTAAAAACAAACACCCAGAAATGCAACATTTATAGACGCTCAGAAAACAAACCATAACACAGCCTTTCAGTTTCAAATCAAGTTTGTAGTTGGTTTGATCTCTCTCTCCTCTCTCTTTCAAAAGTACAATTAAACACAGTTCTGGCTTTTTAACTATTCCAAATAGGAATGCAACCATTTAGTGACATCATTTTGGCTGGTTTTGTGATATTTCTTGAGATTAGCCTTTGGTTTCAAAGGGGTGGCGACCTGCTCCGCTCTCGTCCCTGGGATGTGAAACCTGAAGTCTAATTACGCTGTCAAATATAGCAGCTGAACAAATAATTTTAAGCTGGTAACTTTAATCAATGAATTTTTTAGTTTTACATTTTCTTGTACAACCAGCTTCTTTTGATGTCACTTCAAATTCAGCATCGGTGGATTTTCTAGGAAAGATCTGCTACTACCTAAATCAGAAAGGCAAAGACAAGCATAATACAAGGAGATCTTGTCTACCAGAAGTGGGGTACATGTGGATGAATGACTCATTGTCAAGCTTTAAACACAATTTAGTCACAATTTCTTTAATCACAATTTCTTTAATCTAAAAGATCTGCATAAAGAATAGTGCCCTAAAAACTCCAGTTTGAAACCAGTTGCGATGCAATTCAACTACCTTTATATAGCTTTGCATCTCTGTGCCTTCAAAAATTAAAACTCCAGTTCCTATAACTTTTTTTGAAATTATTATTATTATTTATATTTTAATAGCAATAGCGCACTTCCCTCGTCAGAAAAGTACTTCTTCCTAAAAAAACCTTTCTTTTGGTGCAGCTCTGGAGACTTGCCTGTCTCTGTTGGATAATACCCAGGGCTATGACCAGACTGCAGGATTGTGTAGCATCTCCCAGTTTCTGGATCCAAGTGAATCACTTGCTCCCTCCCTGGCGTGCGTGCCCTATGTACCCCTCGCCCAGCCTCACATCCCAAATCCTGGGGCACCAGCATCATGGGGTGTGCCAACACACCTATGCCTCCCAGTCTAGGCACAACTGTAATGATTTCTGTGGTTTACACCTTCTTTGCAAAGATATACATAATGCCTGCCAGCTCCTGGATTGACAGGGCAGCACAGCAGAGTGCTAAGGAGAGCCCCGTTCATTTTGCTTTGCTGCCAGTTCAGTTCTGTGTGGGCAAATAGGTGTTAAACTGAATTTTAATGTGCTGGCAATGAACATCTTATTCTATAGCTCTGCCTGAGGGCTAGGCAAGTTTGCGCGCCACATGGTTACTGTATTCAGGTGAAATCTGAGCTTGTGGGTGAGGATTTATGAGAAAGCAGACAATGTGTGCTTTCTGCTGATTGCCAGCAAAAGGTACATACATCTATGTAGACTGAAGCTCTTTTTCTCTGCTGTCTGCAAGTATATGTACAGCTATTCTTGCTGGGATGAGCAGTAGCTGGAGGACATTTCTGTTAGGAGGGAAAAGTCGGGGAGGAGGATGAAAAGAAATATCAGCCCCCCAAAACGTGCTTCACAAAAACATGCATACAGCAAATGTACCAGATCCTTGTACCACAAACTAGTGGTCCCTCTGCCAACTCTCGTTTGCCATGCCAAGGTTATCAGTTTGAAAGGAAGATAGAAGGGACACAAATCTTTCCTTTTGTTGCTTCTGTCAAGTTTATTTTCTTCTGCTTGCTTAAATCAGCCAGAGGTGCTGTTAGAGCCAGCAGTGCCATGCTGATTTCTACAAGCAGGGCCTTGGGGCTTTCTGTCCTTTATCTGAAGAAAGGCATATTAGCATGAGATACACTGAGTTTATTAGATACTGACACTTCGTGGCTCTCTCCCACTCCTGTCCCTTCTCCAGAGCTCCCCAACTCTATTAGTAATCCAGATACCAACTCCTCTCTCTCCTCTTGTTCTACAATTTCCCACACTCCTATTGTATCTGCTGCCTCTCTGGTTCATAAAGCCCCTCACTTCATCTTCTGCAGAATAACTTCCAGCATGGTGCTGGTAAGAAAATCTTTTTTGCCTATTTAATATGACTACAACCAGTGCAAGTGAGGGACAATCGATGTTTGTGGGGAAAAGAATAAGGAAGAAAAAATTTAGTATTTCCCATCAAAGCTCCTTTCAAGGTAATTGCTAAAGATGTTGCACAAATGACTTTCTGCACAGACTTGTGGTTTTTGAATTTTCCATTGAGTTTTTCAATAACATTTTAATTAAAGCCTTTATTAGTGAGTGCTTCATTAGAAAGGACTGCCTTTTTTTTTCTTCTTTCTCCTTCAGAATTTTTACAAGTGACACTATACAAATGTTTTGCTCTAAAGGGGTCACTCTAAGAGAAAGCAAGAAGGAAGTAACAGTGTCAAATCAGTCATGCAAAGGTGTGATGTGATGCATAGCTGGTCTTAATGAATTCTGATCACTAAATGAGTCTAATTTCTGGTCACGGCAATTTTAGCGTATTGACTTCTAGCCCCACGCTTGCCTGGTAAACAAGATCTCATCACAGCTTCTGGCTTGTGTCAGTAAGTCCTTTCCTCTCAAGCAAATCAAATATTTTAATCCCCATCTCTCAACAGCCTTCATACACAATTGCATGCAACTCACTACACGAAGAAGCTCAGAGCTGCAGATCTGGGGGTGGGGAGAAGCCTAAACGTGCTCTCATTCCCATTAACATTCGTTAGCTGATGGCTCCTTGTCCCATGCCGTGCCAGCTGTTTGCAGCTGCTTCTCCTTTCCACCTGGGCAACACCAGCCTCGACTTGTGCCTGCACTGCAGTTGCACAAGTAACTGGGCTGTAACACAGGGAGGCAGGAGTAAGGCTGGCTGCTGGGAGGTGCTTGGCCACAGCAGCAGGGAGCTCAGCGTGGGCCAATGTGTGTTTTGGTACCCAGGCTACTATAAGGCTGGCTCCCATCCCTCCAGCCTACTCTGTGCTCACACTTAGACTGTTGTGCTGATGCAGTTTTAGCCTTTGCTTCTTCACACCACCCTCTACAACAGAAGACTTTATGTATAATCTTCAGATATAGCAATTGAGCCACCGACAAACTAAACTCAGTATTTTACATTTAGGTCTGTAGGGGAAGCAGAATATGAACTGACTGCCATTGCTGAGCTGCTTCTGGGTTTAGATTGCCATCTTTAGGTATTTGCCTTTGCAGGTTACTCACATGGTAACGTAAGCTATCACAAAAACCCTCCATGTAATCTCAAAAATAAGAATAACCTCTCATTTCCCCCAGTTTAGCCCATTAGCCCACTGCTCTTTACCATTCCTGTGTTCAGATATCCTGATGACTATACTAAGTGTACCAAAGAAGTGTAGAAGTCTCAGCTATAAGTAACGGCTGTAAAGTAATACCACGTAAGGGAGCACTGTATATATTTAAAGTGTGTAAGGACCCAGCAGATGCGCCAAGATTAGGATATAAAATCATTGTGCCTATCTGAGATATCCTTGGAGGATTTGTTCTTGAGAGTTGTGTAACACCTTTCCTTTCGCATTGACCTCTGAGATAATGTGCATCAGGAACGTCATATTATCAAGAGAGCCAGGCGGTAGCTTGGGAGTTGGTACAAGGGCACATGAATAATGGCATTATTTCCAATCAGAAAATTGCTAAATTTAAATCTATTACTGAATCCAACAGAACACTGTGCAGCTTGGCACCTTATGTAGGGTGTGCACCTACCTAAGATTGTGTTGATAACAAGAAACAATAAGGTTCAAAGTGAAAGCTGGCAAAAAAAAAATCTCCATGAGTGTGTGGAAGTGACTACTAAGTCTTTAGTGAAATTTTTTAGCTGATCTCTTGATTTCAAAGTGCTTTTTAATCTCAATATCCTTCCCCAACAAAGTGAAATGGTAAGACCCAATTTGAAAAAAAAAAAACTGGTCTTGCCTTCTGAGACATTTCAGGCATGGCAAGCTGAGCTGCTTACACCTGCTAGCTCCATACACTCATAACAATAAAAGGCCAGACAGTGTACTTAATTTAAAACTATCCCCAGTGAAGCTACTGGTGCGACTATCAGAATGTGAAGCTGAACATACAAGTCCTTAAAATAATCCTTAGTCATACATGCGTTTAACTGGCACCGCAAGTATTGTCAACAAAGCAAATGCTTTGCTGAGTGGAGACGGGTTCCTGCTTTCAGCATCCGTGTAACTAAATGTGGCATCACTGGATCTGCTGTAAGCAGCCTTGTTATTACTGGTAAGGCTGTTGTCTGCGTGTAAGCACACAGAAGTAATAACCTGCAAAATTAAGACGGTGCAAATGTGATTCTAACATTTCCCAGGAGTGTCTGGCTCTGTGACTTTAGCAGTGCCAGTACGAGGCAGGATTATTTTTTTTCTTTTATGGTAATATGTTTGATTCAGCATTTGCAATCAGGAAGTTCTAAAAGGAACAATGCTAATTCACTGCCATAAAAAAATGTGGGGCTTTCCTATGCAAACAGCAGGAAGATGAGCCAAAACTAATAATGTCAGCGGTGATTCCTGTCTTGTTTACATGGTCAGAAATGGGAAGCTGCCTGACATTGATAAAACTGCTCTTGAAAAGTTGTCATCAAAGGTCTAAATTATTAGTTGAATGCATTGTCACTAAACACATACCAAACAGGAACCAGGCTCTTAAAAGACAAGCTAATAACGTACTGGGTTTGCATGTTTTCTCTTCTTTGCTAGGTTTTTTGTTTTTTGTTTTTCAGTGGAGAGAAGAGTAATGATGTGCTGGTTTTTACACTGCATTAATTACTTATAGACATTAAAGATTAAAAACACCTATTATTTTATTTAAACCTTTTCCCTAGCTATTGTCATAGCTGACAAATCCACTTCTTTATAAACACAGTTTTTCAAACTGCTCTTTCTTTGTACAATCATGCTTTACAGCAAAAAAACACCAGAAAATAATAAGCAAGGTAATTCCCTTACCTGTCCAGGCCATGTGTCCTTCCAACTTCAAAGGTCACTGCTAGGAGTTGAGAGATCCTCTTTACTTTTATTTGCTGTAAGTGTAGTTTTCTTTTGCTCTTGTCTGCAAGTCCACCTCTAGAAGGCTTCTCTCGTAACTTCTGCAAAACAATGCATATAGCATAAGCACATACTGTGTTGGAAAGCTGGAATCACCTGGATTTTATTAAAAGAGGAGTTAAAATAGACCGACAGTGATAAAGCACTGCATGCGTCAATGTCTTCACTTCCATACTTTATACACCGCACCATTATTGGGGGTGGAGGGAAAAAGTAATGTATTTTTCACCATCATGACTGGGGTTTTAGCTCTAAAGGGAAATCATGCAAAAAGTAGGCTAGCAGAAGTCACTCATTGCACAAAGGGTATGGGATAAATACTAATCCACATACTTAACTACATCATCAAGTGAAGGCTTTTCTATGCACTAAAATAAAAAGAGGCTTTGACCTCAGTCTTAGGTTGGTAACTGGACATAAGCACAATTCTTTCTAAAAAACTGAGATCATCAATATGTGCTTGGTTATGTGTTCTCAGGACAGCTATGCCCTATCGTGATACCTGCCTGCATTTGCAGCTTCCCTGAGATATCAGGACGAGCTTGCTGTGAGCAAAAAGAGAACCCAAGACAATGAGGGAGGTAATCTCCTAGATCATGGATCCTTGGAGAATGGAGGATTTAAAATACTACTGGGCGTGGGATGACACTGAGTCTTCCAGTTCCAGAGGATGAGTTTCTTTATAAGGGGTAACAAAATCCTAAGACCTGTTCAGACAAAAGAGGTAAGATAGCAGCTCCCTTAGCCTGGGGACCCATTTTTGCCTTTTTGTGAGGTCAGTACGATCTCTTGGATCCATTATCTCGGCTATGAAAGGGCTGAGATTCACCTGGTAAGTGAAGCACCTGACTGCTGGCAGCCTTCAGGACTACATAGGGAGCATGTACAGAAAGTCTGAATAAATGCAAACAGGATGGTCCGCTTTGACGGGGAAAAGAAATCTCTGAAGTACTACTCCTGCACCTGAGGTTCCAGAAAATACTTCTTGAAACTATTTACTTGGGCTAGCATGTAGCTGCATAAGTGAAGATGACACATCAAAGCCTAATTTTTTCAGTTCTTGACTTTTTAGTACCTGAGAACCCATGATGAATTAATACTGCACTAGAGGAATATGACTTCTGCAATTCCACCTGTGTTTCATTATGTTAGCATAGCATTAAAATGAATTATTTTCTGGTTTTGGCATTCATTTTAGATGTATTCTCCTGTTCCCAGGTAAATGTGAGGCAGAATTGCACCATTTAATGGTTAAGAAAAGAAAAAGCAACACCAGGAAAGCTGGTTTCTTACCTATGTCTTATTGCCTGGAGTTCTAAATTAATTATCCCTCTTAAGGGAAGATGGATGTTGAATGGGGAATAAGGCTCAGCTGTGGAAGCAGGGTATAAATTGGAAAAGGTTTTACAAGAAAGAAAAGGTGCACTTTGAGCTAGAAGCATGTGTAAGGCAGTGTTACTCTTGGATTTAGATTGTTGGGATGAATCCAGAACTAATATGATGGACATATCAAGGCTTGGTGTTTTGTAGGGGTTTGTGTGTCTGTGTTTCCTTGCACTGATAACAAAGCTTGAGGGAAAAGTCAAAGGCGCACTCTCACCCGGAGGGTCCCTGAGTGGGGAGGGCAGTGAGCCAGGATGTTGGGGGATGCCCCCGGACAACTCAGCTCTGCAGCCCACGGGATTTCTGACACAGCACATGGGATTTCCAAGAGCAATCATGAGAACTGCATATTCTGCTCAAGCTATCTCGAGGCGCAATAAATACTAATCTGCCTCCTCTTGTACCATCAGAGCCTGCCTGCAGCACTCAGCCTATGTACACACAGTATCATACACACAGCAGGTGTGCATGTACATGTGTACTTCAAGGATATCACTGTAAGAAATCAGAAATAAAGACAAGAATAAAAGCATACAGGCTTTGTGGCAGTGATGAGGCTGTTGCTCTACCATTCCCTGTATCCAACAGTGTTTCACAGGGTGTGTTTATACAGAGGTAGGTAGGAAATAACTTGTCTTTTGGGACATGTTTACCTGCCTTGCATCCATATGAGGTTACATCTCACTATATCCCATCTAAACATATCTGTGTGTTTAGACAGACCATTACTTGGATAGTATTCTTGGAAAACCCTTCTGGCACTGTATTGCTCTTGTTTAAGCTTAGTCAGCACCAATCACTTATGTCAGTATTGGTTTAACTGAACTGAATTAAAATAGCCCGGTGTAGACAAACCCTGAGAATTTAGAGCGGCTCAAGCGATGCTGGTGTCTCTTTAGGCACGATGGAGTAGCACCTGGGATATTATTGCCCCTTATTTTATTCTGTGAAAATAATTTTTGCTTTGCTCTTCATGTCTCACTAGTCATAGCATCTGAATCTCTGCATGAAAGGAGAATCAAAATGTAGGCCAAGTGATTAGACAGAGATGAGCAGTGCTTCAATTTATGGTTTCCCAGATAAAAGAAGACAGAAGGTCTCACAAGCAGTGAAAATGATACATATTTTTTTATCATGTAAAGTTGGAGAAAAAAGCCTTAAAAGGCTTAAACTAGTCCATGAAAACCACTGGTTTTCATACTAACTTTTGAATGAAATGGTCATAGTTCTCAAAAGTGGAAAAGTTCATATTTTTTACATAAGAGTATCTCCCTTTCTCTCTGCCTCTCCAATGGGTGCTGATTTATGACCCACCTTTAAAGAAAGCTTCCTGCCACTCCTTGGAATCTAAGCGGAAAATCAATTAACTACAGTATTAATGAGGCCTGATTACAGGTTTTTCCCTGCCTTTTGTTGTTTTCACCTCCCTTTTCTGCCAATGTTTAACCAGGGATTCCACACATACACAAAATCTTATCTATGCCTTCCTTTCATCAAACATTGATGATTGGAGTTCCTGCTTTTATGACTTTCCTGATAAATACCGTTTTAGATTAGAGTGTTTGGAATGGGTCAGCTTTACCAGGAGCTAGAATTTTATACTAGCATGGTCAGTACTCATTGATAGTAATGATGCAGGATTATTTGTGCTGCAGTGAAATTCTGGATTTGGAGGGTTCCTTCTTCCATATTGACATACAAAGGGTCTTCTGTGGTATTCCTTTGCAGGATATGTGAAGGAGAAGGATGAGGTTTCTCACATTTCACAGCAGGAGGAGTATCTTAGAGTGTTGAATCTGGCACAACTCAGTCTTCTTCTGGGGTCAGATATCCAAGTCATTCCTTTACTCCATAATGCGGTAGTACCACTTTGCCATTCAGTGTCAGGTTGGAAGCCTGGGTTTAAACTACTTCACTGCCTGGGAGGGAGTTGATCTCTTTAGGGAGCTCCTTAACCACAGTAAGTTTTACTGGAGTGTGCAGAACCTGTTCCTGACTTTGCTAGGACAGTGGAGGAGAGCATCTCAAGTGCTCGTGGCACTTGCTTAGGTGGAAGATGCCCAGGGCTGCAGTGTGAGCTTAGGCTAATGGCTTCATACCTTGATACAATCCTGGAGCTGTTCCATCTACTTCAGGCTTTCATTGATCAGCTGCAGCTGAATTACGTTCCTGGCTCTGGAGGTGTAAATCTTTCTGCTTGGCCTCAGGTCTGGCATCTATACAGTAAATTGTTTCCCACATATAATATAATATTGGGATTATTTGGGTTATCTATTCCAATATACAAGTTCCAGCCTGACTAGTATGCATTATCTGTACTTAGGTGTCTGGCAGCCTTTCTTCTGCTGAAGGCACAGCACAGTGCCAGCAGATCTATCCAGCTTGATCACTAAAGGCTTTTTGGTACATGAGCAGGCTCTGGAGAAAGAAGCAAGAGTATTTCTTTCTAGGTAAGGCCTTTCCCTTCCAAACTTTGTGCATGCAGCCAGGTCTTTGGAAAGTTGCTAAAGCCTGGACTAACAGAAGGAGATGTTGGGACAGATTTGGATTCCCTGGAAGAGCTGAATGAAGCTTGAAGTGGAGCAAGGATGGGGAGGGAAGGGAAGCAGATGAATGCGTATCAGTACATGAGGATTTTGGGTTGTTCCTTTGTCTAGGTAGGTCAGCTAAAGGCAGATTGCTGCATAGGCAACTCCCCAAGCCAGTCTGGCTAAACACTTCTCTTGCTATTGCTCCTGAATCGTGAGCTGAAAATCCATGGTATGTCCAAGACCTTAACACTGGAAAAGGATGGTTACAGGATTGAAAAAACCCAATGTGAGCAGTGTTGGTCTGGTGGTGTTTGGGACAGGGGAGTTGTTCAAGGCTGTAACGCAGTCAGTGTACAGGAAGTGAAGCAAAGGGCAGGGAAACAGGGAAAGTGCCTGAGCCCAGGGATGCTGGAGGAGGCGAAGTCTGATGCAGCGAGACTGCAGCACAGGGAGAGCTCACCCTGGGCAGGAATAACAACACATCCACTCGCATCCAGAGAACAAATAAACATGATTGCGATCATCCATGAATACATGCACTTTTTTTTCCCATGGTATAAAGGCCCTTTGTGTAACTAATTTAAACCAGTGAAATTGGAGCAACATAAAATTAATTTATCTGGGTCCTGTTCTGTAAGCATCAATTATAATGTCTAATCTACATGAAGTGCTGCTAAGTTTAGTAACCAGCTCTTTATTATGCAGCACCCAAAAGCATTCAAATATATTCACATTAAGATGTAAGATCATACAAATGTTAATTGTAGAATTATCCAAATGTTAACAGTTGGTTTTTTGCCTCCTAAGGCTATAAACAGCTATTTTGATTAGGTTGCCATGTTCCACTAAAATACATTTTCAAAGACAGATTTCTCAAATGGAGCTTTGCTTGACAGCAGGCACAAAACAATGTACTATCCGAACGTAGAGAAAGCGTAGAGGACTAGCCATTATTTATGACAATGACACTGGAAATCAAGAATTGATACTTGCTGGAAGAATTTCACTGATAGTAGAGGAAGGAGGGATGCACTGCTGTGATCACGTAAATCATTTATGTGTTCAATTAAAAATTTACTCCACAGTTTTTGCCTGAGATATGGCTGGGAAAAAAAGCCTGCTGCCATCTCTTCCTAGGTCATGTATCTTGTCATTTAAAGGAAGATTCAGTTTTGTTCTATATTTGACATTTCATTGGCCTTTTAATTATTTTTGGAACACAATTGTGTATTCTTTTGAATTCCTTTTCATTTTGCTCCTGCAGTCCAAAATTTTTGTTTTCCTTATAGCAGATTATTGTGTAGCTTTTGCTTTGGTGTTACACCTTTTGGCCATCTCTTAAATTTTACTGTCTTCTCTTTCTTTCTTGTCATTGTTTCTGCTGTGTCCTTTTACTACTCTGCTTGTGCTGCTTTCCTTTCCAGAAAAGTCATCTTTGCTGTCATAGTTCACTTGTTAGTCTCCCTTTTCCTCCACTTTAATTCATGTTCAATTCTCCTGACTCTATTTTCTCATTTAGGTGCCTCAAATGGACCACTCAAAACAAAAATAACAAAACAGTGACTATAAAAAGATGGTTCAGGGCCAGAATTAGGATGAGAGACCATCCTAGTTATGGAAAGCAATAAGAGAAAGGTGAAGCCTGGTATTCAAACTTTCCTGAGGTTGAAAAGAAAAACAGTTGGATTGGAAATTAGGAGCCATAACCTGACTCTAGCTGGTTTTTGCTACCTCTAACTGTGAGATGCTGGATGAATCTTCTTCAATTCACTCTGCCATTTTAAATTTTTTTTTTTAATTAATGGTAGGGAGGATCATGCTTTTGAAATATCAGACACAAAAAGTAGTATCAGCATGAAAAATAACATCAGCTTGTGCTTTTGGTTAACAGAATGTTAAGACATCCCATAAGGAACATCCATGTTGTGTTTTACTTCTAAGAATGCTACTGCTGGTTTTCAAACATGAATACAATATGGATATTCTTGTTATCTTATTTAGCAAACAGCAGCACTGAGAAGCAATCCACCTTACAGCTGCTTCTGGTCTCTCACCGAGGGCTTTGTCCACCATTTCCAATGCTGGGAGGACTAACACTGATCTTTTCCTTTGCAGTGTGAGCAGGAGTGTGTGAAGGGTGCAGGACTATTAAAAAAAAAAAAAAAATCAGGAGGTGTTTCAAACCAAAGCATACTCTACAAACCTTTTTCACTGTCATTTGTTTTGCTTTAAACAGAATTATGCAACATCATGGACTTGTATCAAGAAAAGGGATAACATGGTACATAAACTCATCTCAGCAAGGATAAAGAATTTTTTTTTTTTTAAGTGTGAATATAGAAACTTATATAGAAGGAGAAACTCCTGTGATGGTGACAGAGCCATGGAACAGGCTGCTCAGGGAGTTTGTGGAGTCTCCTTCTCTGGAGACTTTCAAAACCCACCTGGACATGTTCCTGTGCAACCTGCTCTGGGTGAACCTGCTGTGGCAGGGAGGTTGGACTAGATGACCTCCAGAGGCTCCGTTCAATCCCTACCATTCTGTATGATTCTGCGATAGAAGGAGTAACCTGATCACTTATTTAAAGTGGTTTTGATTTTGTATGAGCTGGCGCATATTTTAATACATAATGTACAGTGCACCTGGGCTATGTTCATGGCATAGTCCGAAGGATGTTTTTGGAAGGCACTCCAAAAAGTATCACTCTCCTTTCTTGTTTTGATGATTTGGCCAATAATATTTTTAATAGCTCATGGTTGGTGAGGCTGCTTCTGTCTCTTCCTTCATACCATCAAGTCTGAGACCCTGCCCTTCACTCACAACTTGGAAGGCAGGAGAAAAAAGACATTACAAGAAATCATTACTTCTTCCTAATGCTCTTTGTGCAATGGGTCACAGCGCTATGGATTGTACCTTGGATAACCACAAACCTCATTGGTCATTCAGGAATGATTTACTTCTTGTAGTGGTGAACTATCTCGGCACGAGTTGTGTCTTAATCTATTAGTTAAGACTCATGTTGTAACCTAAAAACTTTACAATTAAGTAACTAAATTACACTTACAGTACTGGAATAGCTGAATCACAAACAAACAAATGAGCAAAAAAAGGCTCCAAAGCTTTCCAGATGGCTGGTTCCCACTGATGTACATTTTTTTCTCTGGAGCTTCAAAACATGTTTAAATTATGAAATTTGGTGTGACTACAAGAACTTGGCAAGTACTCATTAAGGTTTTAGTCTGAGAAGTGATACTACAGAGTGAGAGAACTGCAGATGAGCAATCGTAGAGTTGTACAGCTGTCCTCATCCACACAGCATTGTCAGCATGGCTTGTAGGACTCTGGTTCCCAGGGTCTGACTTTTTAATGTGCTGCACTCCTGCTGCTTCCTTGGGCCAAATCCATCCTTGGCAGAGTTGGTGAAACTGGTGAAATTGCATCAGTAATTTATTTTTCCATTGCTCAAAACTGCTTGCTTAGCAGCCCCTGTGCTCTGTCTCCAGCTTCTGCTGAGACCAGGTGACTTGGTACACATCTCCTCTGCTCCTGGCAGTGCTCAGAGAGGTGAGGCAACCAGTGAGAACCTGGATTTGTGGCTGCAAGCCTCCTTGGGATGCTAGGGCAGACTTCCTGCTCCACAGGCAGAGCCCCCTCCTTTGCTGGGCCAGCAGAACAGGGGGAAGGCTTGTAGTGGATGGTCCGGAGTAGGCGATGATAGTAGTAACAGATGGTGGGAAGGAAAGTGAGGAGGAGTGGAGGATGACAAAGAAGGAAACACACAGAGTGTTTTTTATTTTTACTATCTGTTTTGAATATATTCTGAAGGTAGCAATGCTGAGTTTTCAGTTCAAGTGGTGTCTCACACCCTCCATTCAACCTGGGGTCAAGCTGGCAAGCAGGAAAAGGTCTTGTACTCCAAGCACATGGGACACACACCCCACCGGGGCAATGGTAGGGATGAAGACTGGAGATGTGCCTCTCATAGCAGATTTGTACTTGAGAGAAATGGGAACTTTCCTTTGCATCTCAGGTCCTCCTGCCTGTAATCAAAAGAGCCTCTCTCCAGCTCCTCTTCAGGGCCAGGGGATAAAATCCTGCTAGTCTGAGGAGAAAGCTGGAGTCTCCCTATTGTGAGACTGGTCGAGGCTGTGAGTAAGGATACCACTTTTTTTTTTTCTGATGCAGCTTGTTGTCCAGGTGATGTTTGAAGGAAGTCCTTTCTTCACCAGTGTGATGATAGAGACTGTTCCCCACTCTGCAGCAAGGATAGGTTGTTACTGATACCTCAAGATACAGGGTTAAGAGTAGTATTAACACAGAGAAGAGAGGGAGAAAAAAAAGACCAAAAAACCTGCAGTTGCTTTGTGCAAGCCTGGTGCATGCAGGATACTCACTGGCTGTCCATGCTAGGTTAATATCAAAGAGGCCCTAAGAGGGGACCTCCTGTAATCCCCACCTTGCTGGTCTCTAGGGAAGGACCCTGAGAATAGTGCTGTATGGATGATGCATTCTTGCTGTCTGAGCAAATAACGTACCCTGCAGTAAAGCATGTATGTAAGCATTAAAGTGACCAGCCTTGCTCTGTACCTACAAAAGTGTGGTTTCCTGTCTGCGCCTCAGATCTATTGCCAGAAGACAGTTCCTCTGGGTCTCAACCAGCTGCTACCTTATGCATTTGTGGACTCTTGCCATGTGTCACTGCCAGTATATGAATTAAAAACAAATGCTGAAAGTAAGGTGGAGAGATAAATAACAGCATAGCAGGAGGAGATGTGCTTAAGCCCGCGCAGTGGACATGGTGTGACTCTTTTCTAATAACTCGCTGTCCGTCAAGTCGCTATCATGTGTAATAACCTGCAGATGGCACAGCAGTAGGTGGCATTAATATACTTGGGCCCCTCTGGCACACAGGTGCCCTGCACTGTCCTTCCCACCCTCTCCTTTCACCAGCAGCCAGCCTTGTGCCTTGGTGCTGACTGTCATCTCAATGCTTACTGCACTGTAGTAAGATCAATGACATGGTAAAATAATTTCTCAGGGAAATTTTGAGAAAGAGAAAACAATCTGAGCCCTGGAAAAGGAAGAACGGGAAGGTATGTCTGTAGAAGGTGTATATAGGGTAATGTTGTTGGTTACTTTTCCTAGAAGACCTAAAGGAAAACACAGAGAAGCAGATTCAGGAAATGTTTACATAGACTGGAAGGGACCTTGCGCTGCAAGCACTGTCATGTAATCCATGATAAAAACATAAAAACCACAAACTGAAGAGTCTCTACACTTCACTGTTTACACTGAAGGACTACTGCAAAATCTTGCCACTAATGTTAGAGACCATCTTCAGATTTCCCACTTAAACTTACTGATAGTGAATTTACCATTGTTGTAAACCAATGACAAGTATCGAGATAGTAGGAAGAGGGGTGTTGAATAATGTTTGATGGGACTGAAAACAAAGGACAGTCAATGGCTAAACTAAAAATCGCACAGGAAGATGCATGGGTTGGACTGCTTTGTCTTTTAGGGTTGAAGTCTTTCTTTAGACTTAAAAAACCCTAAACTGAAAAATCCTTGTGTTTTGCATTTAATTAAAGCAGAGTACTTTTGAGTGAGTGCAGATTTGTTACAGTTGATTAATAAGCTTTCATTTATGACTGCCAATGAGAAGTTTTTATGTAATCTGCTTGTCTTTCCATACGTCATTTACAATACTGAATATTTTTGCTCCAGCCATGGTTGCGTTGATACTCTTACAATTTAGTTGTAGCCAGTGCCAAACTCCTTCAACTCGCCTGAGCACTTAGACAAAAGTCCACTTCATTTGCTTCACTGCAGAAATCTACTTGTAAGCCGAGAGGGGGGAGTACCAGCAGGTTCCAGAACTCAGCAGGCAATCTTAGTCTCGCTAGTGATGCGTAAATACATGGAGGAGAGATTGGAGGTGAAATGTACTTTCTCATATGTGTTTGGGGTCAGTAGGGCTTTGCTCTTCTTAGCAGTAGTGAAAAACGATCCTCACAATGAGAAAGGAACCCCAGGGCTACCTTGGGCTGCTGCCTCTAGTGCATAGTAAAGTCCGGCAGCAACAAATCCTGCCTCAGCTCAGGTCACAGTAGATGGGATGGGAATACTGATGAAGGACAGAGATCCTTGTCTCACACATAAAAGCTGACTGGCTCCTTGTCTGAATGGCTTAACAGGACAGTGATATTTTTGATATCATTTGTTTGGAAGGTGGAGATACTGGTGCCTTAAAAGATTCAAAAAATATTGTTCAACGCTAAATTTAATTTCTTGTCATTAAACCGGGCACAGAAACTCAACCCCTTTCTTCTAATGTCCAAACGGAAAAACACAATCTCATTAGCAGCATTATCCTGAAAGCTCTGTTTTCCTCCCTGCTACATTATCCACCTTCTGGAGGAACTCTTCTCCAGCCCCATGCTTCTGTCCTGCTGCATTCAGAAGACCTGGAGCACAAGCCTGAAGGTAAACATATCCCATACAATTCAGAGACTATTTAGTATGCTGAACAGATTCACTATAACACTTTTGAGCAGTAGTTTTCACTTCTTTTAATAAGAAAGACAAAAAAAAACCCCCAAACCCTGCAATGTCTGCCATTAATATTATACTGTAAGCAGAGGAAAAACATTCCTTTTTGTACCCACTTGTTTCTTTTACGTGCATCGTTGTGGGTGTGGAGCTTCCTAAAAAGCATGTGAAGACACTAACAGTCTTTCTGAAAAATTATCATAGATAATTTGGTTTTATAATGAACTAAGGATCCCATACTGAAAGAAATTTTGCTTGTTGAGAGAGCTAATGTTTAATAGGGTAACTTCAGCTTTTCTAAATCAAAGCATTTGATTGGATATTGGTCCACAACACCAAGATACCGCAGCTGATACAAATGATGGGGACCATGAGCCGTCTGGAACAGGATGGTATTTACAGGTGTGGAAAATAAACAATCATGTGAAGAAACTCTGCAATAAAAGGAAAGCTCCAAGAAGAAAAGCTCTTTCATTTTAGTGTATTCTGCCTAACCAAAATATTTGTGTAGCCGAGCATTTTGCAAGTGAGAGCTGGGAGAGACGTCTACAGTTAGAACTGCCAAGATTTTCAGTATTTTGCCAAAATTTTAACTACCAGACAAAAATATTCCAAGCTTGCTGTCTGCCTCAAGCTGTAGCAAAATGGTCCAGCAATGTTCACAAAAACGGGTTTAAAAAAGAAAAGTACTTTAATCAAAATGATTCACTCCAGCCATTTTCTGGACGTAGATGAGAAATCAATGTATGTCTGCTTCAATCTGCAATTTGCCTCGTGAGTGACCACTGCATTGTCTTTCGCACTAAAGACACGCAGATTTGGTGGCAATGTAAGACTTGGAAACTCACTGATCTAAGTGGATGCTTTGCTATTGACTTTACCGAGACCAGTATTTTACCCATCAATATCAGCTGCAGTACCATTAGTGGCAGATGATAACACATTGAGTAGAGCCGAAGAAGAGAAGAAGCAGTGAAGTTCTCCCTGAGGAGCGTGCAGATCAAAAGCCAGATAGCTACATGCACTGTAGCAACTGTGTACAGCACTGAGCTCAGGTCAATAAGCCGTATCATGAGGAGTATGAGCTTGGGCATCATCCTAATACCATTTCCAGGAAGCACTTAGCACAGACAAAGCAGTCTGCCTCAAAATCCTAAGCAGACATGAAATAGGAAACTGGTTTTGTGCCATGCACCCAAAACTTCTTCAGCCACGTGGGTTGAAAATGATGAAAAGTATCCTCAAGCTTGTACATGTTAAGGACTGTAAGGGAAAATGTCTTTCATTGCTAGAATGACATGTCACAGCAGTATAGTATTTGCATACAAGAGCAAAATAAAAGCTGTAAGGGGAGCATTTATTCAAGTATTTTATAATGGTGCTTAATTATGCACAAGCTTTCCTTAGTATTCCATGTTAACACATATAACTAGAACATCCAGGCTTAGAAATAAAGAAATTAACGGTCCAACCAAGAGAGAGTATAAATTGGTAAGAAGTGCTACACATTTTAGACCAGCATGGGCTGTATCAGGGATTGTCTGGCAGGGAGCTAATGGTGTACACCCATAGCTTCAACATTCTCACTGAATTTTGCATGTTCAGGCTGCAACTACCTACCATGTTTCTACATCTATTTTCAACCACTACACATGCTGATGTCCAAGGAAAATTTTGTCTTAGACAATCTGGAAATAAAACACTGAGAATAAATTCCTTTGTGTGGATGTTCTGAGACATAGCGGGGTTGCAATTTTAACATATCGTGCACCCTTGTATCAGATAAGAAACAAAAGCAAAAGATCACGTTACTTCACCAAATTTTCAATACCTCTGGAAAAAAAACAATTGATCTGAATATGCTGCAGATTGAGCAGGTTCCTCTGAAGACAGCTGGAGTCTTTTGCTGACATGATCAGGTGATGTGATGTCTCTACCAGAGGGAACCATTTTAAATGCAACAGGTTTCAGGTGATCATCACAGAGGTTAGGATTTTTCTGCTGTGTTTTCAGGGGCATTTTGTTTTCAACTGCCACGAATTGTTGGCACCGTTCATGTTTTCCTAAGTTGTCTTTTTAAGTCACAAGGGTGAAATCTTTAGCATTTGCAAATGTTTTTATGTAGTATTTATAAAGATATAACTAGCAAATGTCGTCCGGTATTGACAAGCCACTCTTAGTGAGGGAAACACCTCCTATTTTGCAAGGAAGATAAGGCAACAGCACAGATGTATCTTGGCCATAGTAAGGCAGAAAGTCAACTTGAGAAGCAGCTATAAAATCAGAGGTTCTCAGATTCACTCCATCTTATCCGTAACTGGCTAAGTCACACTGACTGCTGAAGTCAGGAGAAAATCAGTGGAGAAACCAAGACAAAAGTATTGTAATCAGTTGCGCTACATTTAGAAGTCCAAGTGTGTTAAACAGAGTTTTACCACAACAAAACTCACAATGCAGGAATTATTCTCAATATGTGGGCCTGACCCCGCCTCTCACTGCAGTGTAGGGAGTTTCAGACACTTTTGGTCTTACTTTCTACAACTTTAAACATCTTTTTTATGTGAAGTCCATGTGCTGTTAAAACGGATGTTGTCAGTTCCTCTAGTTTTGTTACAGAGCCATGGTCCTGACAACTGTTCCTTGGATGACTGCCCTTCTTTCAGTGACAAGTCAGGTGAGAGAACTGACATTGGAAAGGGAAAGACTGTGAAAGAACAAAGAATGGCTTTGTCTAAAGAAACTATCCTTCCACTAATCCTTAGGTGCTACTACTTGTCTGCATTTCCTGCAGTTACCCAAACATTTCAAGTCTCTACATTTTGCTAAAACTGTTTCAAGAACCCCAATAATGAAGAAAACAGCCTGAATTTTACCCTGGAATAAAACTGCACAGGTAGGCAGCCGTGAACTATTGTCATGTAGAAGCCATGGAGATAAGAAATTATGGGAAAAGCCAGACAGTGTTATGGACCAGAATAATAGTGTCTGTGCTTACAGCCAGTGCAAACTCCAGAGGTCTGAACACAAACCACAAAGGGATTCCTATCGAGAGTCCAATACTATTTGCTAATGAGTAATCCATTATGCCTCACTGGAATTAAAAAAAAAATTTCATTACTCTTTTTATAATATAATACTTAATTTACATGCAGCCCAGTGGAGAGAAAGGAAAAAAAAACCAAAAACGCAAAAGAATGAAAAAGACATGGAGCATGGAGCACTTAATTTGTATACCAACAAATGTATCATTCATCTAGAAACAAACACTTTCATTTAGAAACAAACACTTCTGGAACCACAAAAAACCCCCTTTTCACTACCATGGTGTCCATCTCACATTCAACCAATGCCCTCCATCTTTAAGAGCTATAATTGCTGCTCTTACATCCTGTATGTTAACTCGATCCCTTTAGCCGTGCCAGCGATACTGGCCTTCATCCAGCTCATGCGCTCCTCATGCACGTTCCTTTGTTATTTCCTTCTCACGTGTCTTTTTGCACGACATGCCCACCCTGACCCTTAGCTGCAGCCTTGCTCTACTGCATGTATTTCTAAAGACCCTACCTCTACCACCATGCCCATGAGGAGTTTCTAATTGAGTAGACACAAGCAAATATGAACATCTGGTTAAAATAACACTTGCCTCAATTACCGAAACCCCTCAGTCTGGAGGTCGGCTGTGCTGACAGGCTGGCCCTGAAATCACGTGTCATTGTTGCTGTTGTTCTCGGTCACCCCTTTGCTTACTTCTCCACAGCAGCTCCAGGAGCACGGTATCAGCTCTTGAAGGCAGAATAATTTTTTATCACATCCTGGTGCAGCACCTGGCGCCAGAGAAGGGTCTTGTTCCAAGCTGGGTTTTTACAGTGGATGGTATAGGATAATAGAGTGTAAGCTCTGGCCACTACCAGATTGAGTCACTCGTGGCAATGCAACACCCTTATTATGACTGTCTAGCAAAACTGTTTTAGATTCTCCTCCACTGCTTCCTCAGCTCACCCTGGATAACTTCTTCAGCTGTACCTTGCTTCCTCTCCTTACTTCCGAGCGCTGCCCCTAGCTCTTGGTGCCGTGTCCCTTTGAGGCGGTTGGGCTGCAGGCCCTAGGTGGCCAAACGCGACAGTTCACTAAGTCCAAGAGGGCAAGGTATAGGAGAAAAGGGATTTGGAACCTGCTTCAGCTGTAAAACCCAGCACGTTGTTTGCTTTTGTGGGTGTTCTATGTCTTTTTCTTGACATGCAGGAAAACACTTCTTGTAAAATCACGAGGAGAGAGGGAAAGTTGAGACCAGGTGCGTGATGACAGCAAATGGAAGAGCGCAGGGGAAGGCACAGGGTGCGACATGGGCCGTCCACGGCAGTGGTTTGCAGCCAGTTCTGAGCTGGCTGGAGGATACTCGGGAGAGGGAATCCCGCGCTCCTGACCGCCTGTGCTCCTAGCTCAGCTCGTGTGCCCTCCACCGAGCCTCCTCTACCGCTCACTTCAAATAAACCTCAAGGAGTCCAAGAGCAGTCTGAGCTTGGGAACCCTCCGGCGGCCTCTGGAACACCTCCTTTTCTCTTCTGGTCTGTGTCTGCGCGCTGCAGCGAGCAGGCCTGGCGGGAGCACACGGGGGATTTCCTTCTCGCCCATTCAAGCCGCCCTTTAAACGCCTGTAGTAAACACGGGCACGCCGGTGCAGGCATCCTCGCAGGAACCCCGCCCGCGCAGCCCCCGGCGCGGTGCGTGGGTGCCCACGGGCGCTGCGGAGGAGGAAGGCAGAGCCTGGGCCGCGCAGGCGGAGCTCCGCGCC